>JBBPLO010000681.1:2747-16036 GCA_038089835.1 Retiboletus flavoniger | reverse complement strand
TCCAAGTGCTGCGACGATAGTGTCTATGATTTGCGTAAGTACCGATCCATCTCATCTTCTCGACGCTCTGACCACCATCCAAGTGGCTTACAATGCCTGACAATTTTGTTTTCATGGGACTCCATTTCTTTATCAGCAAGCGTGCGTGAAATATTTTCCTCATCTCGGTCCATGTTCCTTTACTGATGGCATATCTGCAGTGTACGCAAACTCGTTGCTTGCAACGTGAGTTTCGAATCGTTTTTCATATCTTGGCGCATCACCAATGGCCACCAGTCTGAACACTCGTAAACAACTCCAGCATCAACGACAACGTGGTGCATCTGCAGACCTCCCTGTAGGTTTCCCTCTATTCTCTAGTATACCACGAAGAACGATGGGTAGGTTCTCGGTGAGTCGACTCGACGCCGTTGCCATGTGATCGAATATGACGGTTTGTTTAGTCGCACAATGGGCCTCCTACCAAGGTACGCTGTCGGATCGGACGTGCTTCTAATCCAGGCGTCCTCATTCCCGATCCGTGAATTAGCTCGAAATAACTGTGGAGAAAACGGTCGAATTTGGGGCCAACGAGGCCTCGCCATCACAGGGCTTCAAACACGTGTCGACTATTGAACCCCGGATCGAATGATCCATATGCGCGCACTGTCTCGACTTTGTGTTTCGCCTCATATTCTGGTCGTTTGTTCAAAAGAATGCCATCTATCTTCGTGTTATCTCGTGTATCGCATTCTTTCGGATCTTGCATCTTTTGTGTTTTATATCATATGTCATAGCATCAAATGTACGGGTCGATGTAAGCCCATAGATACATACTTGAGTTTTTTGGATTATAGATATATACAACTATAGCCACTCGCTGAGTCTCGCTACTGCCACACAGAATCGGGAATATTACTTTCGACGCCTTAAAAGACAACAAGAGAGTTGTCGATGTCCAATCCAACCTTAGAGAGTCCCGGCTTCAAAGCATCGGAAATCATTGCATCTGGCCCACATGCCAGGATCAATCCATGGTTAGAAGGTCGAGGCATATGGTCCTCGAGCAATTTCTTGTCGATCCTGCCCCGACTTGACATCCATGTTTCCGGAGCGTTTCTAAGGATATAATGCAGCTTGAAATAATCAGGACCATGCTTGGCAAGTAGTCCATCGAGCTCGCTGCGGCATAGAATGTCTGCTTCAGTTTTGTTGGCGTTAATCATCCATACTTTTGGCATGGGATTGGCATCTCCATCAAAGATACTGCGAAGCACTTGCAGAATCGGGGAGATCCCTGCAGAAGAATCAACAGACGAGGCTTGAGGGACTCGGAAGTAGGACCAACAGGTGGGGTATTGCGTTCGGGAAAGTCATCCAAGGGGTTGGGGCTATCTGATCTCTAAAGGTATATAGAGAATGTAACTGACTTGATTTCATGATTATAAAGAAATCTGATACCTCATATGCAACATCTGGGTGTTCTAGGTCAATTTCCAAGTCTTTTTTGACTCGTTTAGGCTTGGGGGCTGCATCCGGATCACTACCAGGTCGCTTTTGGATGACATGGCTCGGGGGGATGGCCGCCATTGTAACTACTGCAGATGCACACCCGTGAACGCACTGATGTGGTTTTCTGAGAGTTTCCTAGGCCTAGGATTGTGTGAGCTCAAGATAGGAAGCGTCCAAGCCTATGTTCGGCGCTTCGCGCCATATGGGTTAGGATGTGTACGGGTTGGTCAGTTGTAGGATAAGGGTTAGAACTTACAAGATGATCGTCACTTTGTACGAGAACGGTTAGGGACACTGTCAGACAGGGGCTACTCGCCATGAGTTTTGCTGTGCGCGTCGCGCTCCGCGTTACTTGTTTCCGATTGCGATCGTATCAGAAAACAATATAACCGCCGCAATGGTACATGTCATTGGAATGTAGATTACACTTTTAGGGCTTACAAGTTGTTATTACATTACAGTCTATGATGATGTATAATACAGGATGATTGCATCAGTCATATCTAATCACATCGACACAAGAGATATGCTCGCGCACACACCAGCACACATCAACCGTTTTCAGCATTACCAATGGATGCGCGTTAACTGCCGTATGATTACGTAAAAAGTAAACTGCACAATTGTGGGGCGGCGAAACGATACAGTGCAAGATACATGACAAAATAAGAATGCCCTCTTCATGGAGCCACCATTTGGCACCTGTGTTGTCAAGCTAGACCTTGATTGGCGATGTGAACGCGTTATCTTTGGCCTTGCTTGCCGAGGCCGACTTCGTTCGCCCATATGCCAGCGACACTATTGCCGTCCTCGCCATATATGAGACCGCACCAGCAAAGCCGGAATGGACCTCGACTTCGGGTTCCCCTACCTCCATGAACCATTGCACTCGCATCGTAAGCACTCGGTGACGTCGCACCTGGCGAACACCCACTTCGATTGCCCTGTTGACAACATCGAGCCCTATGTTTCGTGCCTCGATGGCCTTGTCAGGGTCAGCGGTTGCTTTTTGCTCGATGAGGTGGCAAGCAGCTATCCAGATTTCATATGAGGTTGGAGACTGGCGAGCTTAGTTTGGGACCGCTTTTGCACGCTCTGGCGTTTCGAGACGAGCAAGCGCTAACCAAGCTCAACGGAAAGAGGAATAACTTCGACAGTGGGGGAGAAAAGAATATAGGCATCAGATGCAAACCGAGGTTGACGGTCTCTTTCCATAGTCGTACAGAGTTGGGGATGTTCTCCAGAGCTGCAAAAAAAGTCTGGGATGACGAGACGAGAAGGGCGACGGCAAAACACAACTTTACGAAGCACTCTGTTTTTTTTGTTTTCACGTCTTGTTCCAGATCGGCGGCAGCAAGCCATAGTTTGACACTCTGTCCAACGTGTTGGACTGCGTTCGCCAGAATGACTTTGGCATCGTCTCTATTCTGCGGCGAGAATCAGCACCCAATACACTGATTCTTGTCATCCGCACATACATGTAATTGAGCAGCTTCAAGCCATACTACGTCTCCACTCTTCGGACATCATTCACATCCAGCCACGATCAGCTTGTATGCCACAACCATTCGACCAGTATGCTGCTCTAAACACCAGTCTATGAGATGACTCAGAAAGCAATGAGTCGACGAGCATTCACTTAATAAATGGGACGCGTGCGTTGTAGTGACCATGTACATGAACGCTAGCGGTAGGGTAGGTCGTACACGTGTGCGCAGTTGGTTGTAAGCGGGCGGTGGTGGTGGTGGTGGGTTGGCACGAATGGCTGGGTTTGTAAGTGAACTAGCAGAGTGGTGAAGTAGGCCACATGTATGCGGCGGGATGGGAAAAAAACAAGCGGGTGGGATGGTGCGTGCGCACGAGCACGAACATGCCGGTAGGGTGAGGCTGTGGGAGTGAGAAGGGCGGGTGAAGAGTGAGAGGTGGTGAGCAAGCGAAGGGCGAGCAGGTGGGGTGACCGTGTGCACACAAAGTGGGCACGGGCGTCTTGGATGAGTTTGGTAAGGCTTTGAGAGTGGGTGGGAAGTGAACGAGGGGCGGGCGGGTGAGGTGCGGCATGGGTGCGGCGTGGCGCGATCGGAGGTAAACAAGGGGTGGGTGGCAATCAAGGAGCGAGCGATCGGGTGGGGTGTGAGCGCGAGTGCGCGAACGGGCGGGATGGGGTACAGGTGCGCAGCGGGATGAGGGGCGAACAGGCGAGTTGGAGGGGCACGCGCACGAGCGCAAACGAAGACAGCTGCGCAAGTGGGCAGGTGGGGCAGCGCAAGTACTTGGACGCCCGTGCTTGGACGGGTTGCCAGTGGGTGGGGGGCGAACAAGGAACGCGTCCCGTATCAAGACGCGGACGCAGGGGGGAAAGCAAGGCTGGAGGAATGTGCAGAGACAGGCCCGGAAAATGTGAGGATGCGCCGAACCGTGTCGATCAAGGGGAGGGTGAGCCTGGGGTGCGACTGACGTCCGAGGTTGAAGTGGCGTCAGCGTACCCAGGCGGTCGACTAAGACGAACCTGGAGCAGCCCAAACTTCCTAAGCCGCCTGAAAAACCCGCGAGATATCTGAATGAATCCCCAAGCGTCGAGCTTAAGGGGGAAAAAAGCGACGTTGCGGGCTACAAAGGAGGCACGTGCCGAGAAGTTACCAGCGGAGAAACGCAAGCATCGGGAGCATCCAATGATGACGAGGACGCTACTAGGGAGAGGTCGATTGACGAACTTGAAATCATACTACGGTCGCGCCGAGACCATACCAGGCAAGTCTGAGCAACCGGATACCTTGTGTATGGATGCATCATGTGCAGGAGCAACTCCTAGGTATAACACGCGCTCCCAGATTGTCCGAAGTGATATGTATAACATCCGAAAATTTGGTAGTACATCCATTTACTAGCTTCACCAATCCATACTAGGGCCGCAGGATATCCCAGAACTACCGCAGGACCCACCACCCGGTAATGAAGAATCCTGCAACGTTGCAATCTCTATGCCTGCGCCACCACCGCGTGAGATGACTTCGGCGGTTGCCTGCCTTACCATCCATTTACTAGTCCCAATGACGGCGTCGAGCTGTTCAGACTCCGGTAACAAGATAAGGAGGTCATCGTCTTCTTGTTTCACATTGAACGAGATGATGGAGTACTCCATATCATTCAGACACTCGCCATCTGTCAGCCGGAAGTTCCGTTTGTGCAAGGGACCTGTTGTTAATGAGTAAGGGAATATAGACGTGGAAGATGGAGCGTTGCATACAGGAAACGTATAGATCGCCATTCGGATTATCACCGACGATTCCGTGATCCAAAACGAATGCCCGTTTGTGAGGACACATCTATAGCTCAAAATATGAATGGATTCCCAACGTCAGAGCCTGGTAACATTCTCACCTGCTGAGTCGCGAAGAATCCCTTGCTCGGTACGTGGAAAATCGCCAGTTGAGAGTCTCCGTATTTGATGGCGGCAGAGCTACTAGCGACATGGCATCGAAAAACCAATATCTGCAGGAGACGCACTCACGTCGTTACGTTTGAGGGTGCCAAATCTCGGACTGCAGCCAACTTGCGCCATTGCCATTCGGACTTGGGCGTAGCAATCTGGGATGCCTGTAGTTTGGATGGCGGGAATTGTTTCGGCCAGCTGGCTGGACGCTGCTGTCCTCTCTCTTGGATGATTTCCATCGAAGGCAAGCGTTCTCCCTGGGTGCAAAGGTTGTATTATATATAACGATTCCTCAATGACCGGGGGACTGGTTAAATTTACCGTGTTGACAAACTGACGGAATTGCTTCCTTCTCTCAGGGCTCCTAACGACTTCGTTCCATTCGTCCGAGTAGGTGCCCACAAGTTCGTCCATCTGTTTCTCAAGTTCTCCACATATGCCAAGCTCATCGTCTAGTAGGATCTTCTTCAGCCTCTACCAGTGGGGTATAAACGATCCACAGCGATTGTTCGACACGGAGTCTCAGCCACTGACCTCCATTCCGCCTTCAAATTGCTCAACCCAACGAGCGGTGCGCATGAGTTTGTCAGCAGTGCGAATATAGTACATCAAAAACCGGTCCAGAATCCGGATAACCTTCGATGGGGGCACATCCATGGCGAAGAGGGTCGCGTGTCGTGGAACGGAACCACCGTTCCCCGCCAAGAATACTACAAAATGGTGTGAGCAGCCTAAGCGCGGAGCAAGGTAGGAAACCTTGGTCTTACTATTCCATCCTTTGTCCGTAGCGATCAAACCAAAGTCCTTTGATTGAGCTTCTGCACATTCTCGGACACACCCGCTAACGCCGCCTTTCAGCTTGTGAGGTGATCGTATGCCCTTGTAGCGTTCTTCAAGGTAGATGGCCACTGACAGGATGGTCAGGATTGATAACGGGCGACGGGCCCATACGTACTTCCAACTGAGTCACCAATGCCATACCTACACCATGTGGTTCCAACACATGACTTGACGGTACGCAGAGCCTTGCCTAGTTATGCATCAATATGTCTTCCAAGGAGTCTAACAGCACGTGGAAATTTACCATACGCGTGTCCGCTCTCGAATCCAGCATTATTGAGTTCCTCCCATATATCTGGGAGGTCTTCCTTTCGAGCGCCAAACAGATCAATGCGCTGCCTGTTGAACTGTCATCACGATTTCGAGGTACGATGCTAGACGGATGCTAACCCTCCTGTGATCTTGGTGTACAGTTTATCTACCAGAAAAGGTAGGTGATTTGTGGTGAGCTAGGTTATTTATATTGTGGGCTCACATTTTTTGGCAACCTGGCCAAGCACGATCAATTTGTCTGGGGTAATCTGTTGTAACGAATGTAACAGTCTTTGAGTGGGGACGACCAAGAGAATGCGTGTATTGAATATACCTCGCCTGCTGCAATACGTGGCACCACAGAAAACGTTCCTGTGAAAACCTCAGTTATACATTATCAGAAATAATTTCCGCCCAGTAGAGGTCCTTACCATTTCGCTGTATGTTAGCAAGATATCTATGCAAGTTTGATCAGACGTTTTCTAGCACCATCAGTGTATGACACCGTACTTGTCATTAGTGTCCTGATTGGCATGGTGAGCGGGTGACACGATAAGCTCATTGTATAGTGAAGAGAGGATCGAGCCTGGAAGAAGGTAAGATAGAGACTAAGATGATAAGCGAAGGAAACAAACCAACTGCGGGTTTACACAGCTCACACCCCACTGAATCGGGCTTAACCCCGGCAGATTGTATGACTTCCGGGAAAGTCTTGAGTTTGCGAATCCTACACGGAAACAAACTCAGCGCGACAAAGGAAATGCAATCTTGTAGCCTACGCAATGACAGTGAATAGTTCCTGACGCGTCATCGCAAAGTGAGCGCAGAGATTGTTTGATACAGCATGTCCAGCATTCTTCATTTCAGCCTGGGACCACGTAGGTAAATGATGAACATATGCAAAGATAGCGACGTTTACCTTGAATATGTTAGTGACAAGGGGCATACAACCACCGCATCCTGCTCCCGCCTTCGTCTTCGCCTTGAGATCCCCTAGATTGTCGATACCGCCTTTGACGCAAGCAACTATCGCGCCTTTTGTGACGTTCTATGAGGGAGATGTCCATTCAGGACGAGTATTTTAATGAACGATTACTTACGTGACAACTGCAGATTTGGGTATCGTCGTCAAGGTCAGCCCCATCTTCCTCTCCCTTGCCTCCGGATCCAAGGATGAACTTGGAAGGTGGATCTTCGATCGCTTTCTGGGCATGAACGAGTGGTCAAGCAATATATATATATATATATATTTCTTCCAACCTTACCTTTTTCTTCACCAGAGACACAAGCTTAACATAGTCTGAAGTATCGCCAACCATCATGCCACCTAGGAGGTGTTTTCCATCTGCAGTGAAGATATATCTAGTCGACGGGGTTCAGTGGTGACATCCACACGACAACGGTAGTCCTTGACCAACTTTTTGTAGACGCCTCCAAAAGGGTCGCGGTAAGTCAGACACTCGATGGGTCCATCTGCTGTTGCAGCGTGGCGTTTGGAATGAATTACTCCGCTCTCCTTGCCAGCTGGCGGAACTTCGTGCCTCGACGATGAGTTGATGGGCATGCTCGACGAGACTGTGACCGCGGTGGCATTGGACGTAACGCCACCCTTGCTTTCATCAATCTTAATCTCCCAGACTGGTTTGTCGATGGGCTTGTGGTGATGAGTAGACCTTACGCTTAGAAGTGGTTCACCTGGCACGACTTCTGCGTTTTTGACTCGTGGAGCTTCTCGAGAAATACGCTTCTCCGCAAAGTAGTCACCGAAGGAAGCGACCTGGTACGAATGGTCAGCGACTTCACGTGTAAAAAATAGTGATACCGACATCGACTCCCATCAATTTGAGTTTTGTGGATAGATCGGGCATGTTCTAGGGGAACGTTTCATCAGGAGACAGAATTGATAGTTGGGCGGGCTGTATGACTGACCATTTGTCTCGGCTGGAATCCACCAACACCCGTCTCAACCTGAGTGAAATTGAATGAAAGAATGTCGGCCATCTCAACTGAAACGACCTATAAGTCAAGATGATTTCTGAAACTTCGAGCTATCACTCACTTCCCGGGGCGATCAAGCCATAAGTGTTGTCTCTCCAACTAGCGCATTCACCAATGGCATATACATCAGGAGCACTAGTTCTCAGCAAGTCATCGACGGTAATACCCCCCTTATCCTTGCATTTGAGGCCAGCGTTCCTCGCTAAGTCGTCGCGTGGTGTGATCCCGATTGCATAAATGACCATTTGAGCATCGAAATACTGATCATTGGATAAGACGAGTCCGGTCAAAATTCCATCTTCATTAATCAAGACGTCCTTGACAGATTTCATTGTGAGAACTTCTACTCCCATGGCTTCGATGCGGCGAAGGACAATCTCCCCACCCACGTCATCGAGCTGACGAGATAATGGAAAGGCTTGGCGGTTGATGATCGCGACTTTGTCTATCGTCTCTCTGAAGACGGTGGAACACGTGTTCAGTTTAATTCGATTGCGAAGCCTTGAAAGATAGGTGAAATAAACATACAGGTCGTAGAGAGCTTTTGCGGCCTCCAAACCGAGAAGACCGCCACCGACAACAACAGCCTGTTATCGGATGATTAGATTAGTCAATGTTAGGAGATATTTATATGTCGGAGAGAACGAACCCGGCCACCTTTGACATGGAGTTCCTCAGAGTAACTCAAGATCTTGTCGAGATCTGAAATATTACGATATACGAAGATGCCTTTGGTCTTTTCTGCCTGCTCTGGGGGAATATATGGGGGAAGGGTGCTTTCAGAACCTGTGGCAAGTACGCAATAGTCGTACTTGATCTTGCGCCCTTTGTCTGTAGTGATGGAATGAGCACCAGTATCCAAGGAAGTCACTTGCTCATTGGTGTAGAACAGAAAGCGTTCTGGGTCCTGCTGGGCGTACCACTCCACTAGGGAAATGATTTTCGCGATTAGAAATGACGAGAACAACGATATATTAAAAGATTACCTTGGTTCAGATACAGCTTCTCGACGGATCGATGCTGAAAATAGTCGGTGAGAGCGACACGGTTGTACGCCGGATGAGCCTCTGTGATGATATGGGTCGATTAGTATAACAACACGCCCAGTCTACTAGTAGGATACAAGAATTGCTTACCTTCCCCACATGTTATAAGACGGTAACGTCTGGCCTCGTCCAAGTTGAGCATTTTTTCGACAAAGGCTATCCCTACCATGCCGAGCCCAGCAATGAAAATCGTCTTCGAGGCACAACTGGTAGGTGGTGGCGGCGTATCGAAGGAACCTGTTGTGTCTAGAGCGCTCGCATCTCCAGCTACACGAGAGACTTGCAATTCTGTTGATGACATCGTCATCAAGTTTTTCGGCACGCGTAACTGTGGGAGGGAAAGCGGAGGGAAGGTGCCAGGTAACCGATCTATCTGTCTCAGGCTGGGCGTCATATTTCTGTAAATCAGATACCGAAAAATCGCAATGATAGATAAGGTAGCAAACTCGCGTCTGCAGGAACTTTACGTTGACGTTTGACGACTTGTACCGAAGTCTTAATTGGCTGAAAAAGGGAAGTCCCTGAGTTATTCCCAAATAGAAAAATGGCCCATAAGCCGTCAAAGCCCGCCCACTTTTCGGAGTGCCGATTGGCTGGGACGACTGTCATCGGTCGAGTGACAATATGTCTGAGCCGCCCAATCTATTTACGATAATTCAGGGCATAGGCCTCACCGGCATCACTGTGCGGGCAAATCCCGATGCCTCATGATAAAACCGTTATCGGCCTAGCGACGATGTGTCCGAGACTGTTACATACCTGGGCCGCCAAGCCCAGATTTACGAGAATGCAGGGTGTCCTTATCTGTTACATGCGCCGCCCCGATCAATATATTCGCATTTTTATCGGTCCGTTATCGGCCCAGCGACAATGCGCCCCCGAGTCTGCTACCAGGGGCATTAAGCCCTCATATGATGCCAAGATTTATGATGATACAGGGTGTCCTTATCTGTTACATGCGCCACCCAGACTCACACTAGTGGACAGAAGCCTATCCGCATTCCGAAAAATTCCAAGCCTCAGATATGCAGACATGCCTAGGAATGATTGCCAAAAAATTTTGGTGGGAAAGGGAAAACTCGGAAAGGCCGCCGACACCTTGCTTGACGTCTTCATACTACTACTTTCGTCCGACTCATCTGATTGCTTTGCTACAGTATGAACGCTGTACTATACTTGCTGCGGCAAGGTCCGGTGGTCTGCAGCCCTCAAGTAAACCGAAAAAGATAACTCAACCAAAAGGCAACTTAACCAAAAAGGCAAAATTTTCCGTAGTTGGTTCGTTCCCACACAATTGGGGAACTAGAACCTTGTCAAGCAACTTCTATAAGCTGGGTAGTCGTTTAGGACTGCTTACAACTGGTTCTGTCGATTCTGTGCTAACCGAGTTATCGTAAAGGACCCTTAATTTCCTTTTTTGCTCACATTTGCAAGCTCTGATTGGAGGTGAGGCCTACGTGAGCGCAGAAGACAGAAACGTCGGCAGTTGCGTTTGCTGAAGAAGGTAACATTGAACAATGCTCGGTCAATCAGTAGCCCCTGTCAGACCTCCGGTCACCCCACTACACCATTCATACAATACGCGCAGTGCGATTTCACAAGAAGCACTGTTTGTTGGTGTATCTTGCCGTAAACTTAACTCCGCCTTGTGAGAGCGGATGATCCTTATCCACCCGCAGTAACTTACAGTTGCTACAATCGCTCAAAATGCATAAGAGATAACGCACAGCGGATAGGGTTTTGGGGGCGATTTTGGGCATTCTTTTCTGTCAAAATGCCTACTGATAATCCAATTTTCTCGTAATGCATAGCTCCTTGGCGATCCTGACCATATGCGTTATGAGCCATTGTAGTACTGTACTTAAGTCTGAGGATGCTTTACAAACATCTTCAACTCTCCCCTAGATCTGCGGAACTGACCGCCATGGCCAAAGTTTCGTCCACCCAGTCGTCTCCAAAACTCAATCTCAAGGACGTGGTTATCAACCCTGCGAACCTGAAATGTTCTTCATTCCCACTCTTTTCACTGAGGAACCAATATTCCGTTAACTTTCACCTGTAAGTCGTACCGGACCAGTGACAGCATATTGTCATAACCACCGGCCTTCCAGTTCGTGGCTGGGCTTTTTCGTAGCCTTGTAAGACACCCGTGTCCATTACGCGTGATTATCGTCCAGTTTGTGCTTACTACTCTTTAGTTTATCGTGGTTTGCCTTTTCTCCCCTGATCCCCGACGTCATCAGAAGGGACCTTGGCCTAACAGCTGCACAAGTTGGTGAGTGTGAGCTTGCACTGATGGGTCACCATAACCCCTCAACACTTAACCCCAGGGAACTCCAATGTCGTCTCTTTATGTGCAACCCTCATCGTACGAGTGGTGGCGGGACCCCTCGTTGATCGTATGTATCCCCCTCTAGCACTTTTATATTCCCGACAACATCCTTCCAGGATTTGGACCCCGCAAAGTTATGGCTGCCTTACTTATTATAGGTGCCATTCCTTCTGGTTTAGCTGGCACTGTCTCCACCGCCAATGGGTTGTATATAGTTCGTTTCTTTATAGGTATCCTGGGGGGCACTTTCGTGCCTTGCCAAGCATGGACCACCGCATTCTTCGACACCAATGTCGTTGGCACAGGTGAGATTACCTTCACTTGTCCTATCCACAACAATATTCTCATGACAAATAGCGAATGCGCTGGCCGGCGGCTGGGGCAATGCTGGTGGTGGATTCACGTTCATCATTATGATCGCCCTCTTCAACAAGTTAGTCGCAGATGGGCTCACCCCTCATGTAGCTTGGCGCGCAGCATTTGCAGTAGTCCCTGTCCCTATTCTTCTCTCGGTTGCCGTTGCAATACTTGTGTTTGGTACAGACCACCCGGCTGGTAGGTGGTCCGATCGCCACAAGGTTGTGACAGCTAGAATTTCTGGGGTCAAACCAGAAAAAGCTGTCGAAGAAGAGAGGAGAAACAAAGGCACTACGGATGCCGAAAAAGATGTTGATGGATCAACGAACGTGGAAGTCACCGTCCATTCTGTCGAAGACTTAAGTGAGTATGTCTCATCATCGGCTATCACATACTTTTACGAAGAAACGTCCGACAGACATGATTTCTGAGCTGGATCTCGCGGTTACCAAGTCCCTCACATGGCGCATTGCTTACGAGGTTATATTCAACCCATTGACATGGTTGCCTGCGATGGCCTACTTGACAACTTTTGGCTATGAGCTCGCCATTGATGCCAACCTGGCAAATGTTTTGTTTAACCTCATAAGATCTCCCTCGTTTGGGCAGACCAAGGCTGGATATGTATGTAGTTTCTCCCAGTCTTCGCGCACGCCATCACGGTGCATTCCCAGATCGCAGGCATTTATGGTTTCCTGAACGTTTTCAGTCGTCCTCTCGGTACGTTTTTTTAATAACATGCTCGTCGTTGCCATAACGATTGCATCAGGTGGCTACTGGGGTGATCTTATTTACAAGAAATTCGGTGTAAGATCGAAATGGTCTAATATCTCCTAATCTGATGCCCTCCCAGGTACCAGGAAAAAAGTATCTTATGGTAGCTTTGGGACTTGTACAGGGCCTCTTCTCCCTCGGCCTTGGTGTTTACATTGACACTCACCCGGAACCTTCGTGTGAGTTTCCCTATCTTAGGGTCGTACTTGCGGGGGACTGAAACAAGACGCGCAGTGACAATTATCATCACCTTGTTCGTCATCCTTGCGATTGTCAACGAGGCAGCAAATGGTGTGAATTTTTCACTCGTGCCTCATTGCAACCCTTGTAAGTTGCTTGCTCCGCGGTTCAAAATTTTGGTCCTAATACACATTCCTGGAAGGCTCTAATGGTTTCATGGTTTGTCCTGTCCACACGCTCTAGAGCGCGTGTAAATTTCATTCATCATCAAATTTTTTTCAGAGCGGCATTGTCGGTGCCGCGGGAAATCTTGGCGGTATCCTGTTCGCTGTTATCTTTCGATTCCAGCCTAGGCCGGCCGGAAAGGCGTTCCAGACCTCGGGAATCGTCGCAATGGTACGTAAGATTGCCAAATGCGTGAATCGAAGATAAATGTTATCGGCGACAACTTTGCAGGTCGTGAACATCGTCCTCTTGGCGGTTCCTGTTCCTGCGTTTTAGCTTGGAGGCAGTGTCGATCAAAGGTCCTGTCTTGAGTTTCCCCCATCGCGAAACAAGCCATCGACGGCCAAGGTTAGATGTATCAGTC
>JBBPLO010000679.1:0-16087 GCA_038089835.1 Retiboletus flavoniger | reverse complement strand
CCTCTCGTCGCTGTCAGTATCAGCACACTAAGGCCTAGTGACTTCACTAGGGTCTTCCCTTGTTACCTTCGTCCCGGACTTAAGGCCTCCCCCTTGAAGTCCACTCGCAGGCCGTTTGGCATTGCTACCGTTCACAAGGATTCCCCTTTGAACGCGTGTCTCCGAAGACCTCTGTCGGAACACCCGAGTATCCTCCTTCGTCTTCATGTTCATGAAGAGCTTACCCTACGTCGTATTGACCCTCTCGGTTCAGTACTCCTAGTTCCCCCTTCGCCTACGCTCCCACTTAGGACCACCTCTGAGGACCCGCTGGTATCCTAGCCCAGCGTAACAGGACAGGCCATTTGGAGATGCCCTCCAGCTTGACAGGGTCCATGGCGATGTGACCCGGTTTGACGATGAGGCCGAGGTATTCCACTTCATTGGTGGCAAACTGGCATTTCTCGAGCTTGAGATGGAGGTCGGGTTCGGTCATGCATTGCAGGATGTGGCAGGTTCTGTCAGTGTGAGTGGTCTCGTCAGGGGAGAAGATAAGGAGGTTATCCATATAGATGATGAGCCATCCTTCGGCGATTAAATCTCCGAAGGAGTCGTTCATGAACCTCTGGAATGTAGTGGGGGAATTAGTGAGCCTGAAGTACATGACGTTGGGTTCAAAGAGGCCATGGTGGGTTATGAAGGCAGCCTTCCATCGGTCTTCCAGGGAGATCTGGATGTTGTTGTATCTCCACCAGACATCGAATTTGGTAAATTTGCAGGCATCCTTGAGTTTATTGATGAGTTCGGAGATGAGAGGAAGCAGATAGGCATCTCGAACAGTTGCCTTGTTGAGTTTGCGGTATTCTTGGCAGGGTCATAGCCCTCTGTCTTTCTTATGGATGAAGAAGAAAGGGGATGCTTGGGGAGATTTGGAAGGGGAAATTTTCCCAGCGGCGAGGTTTTCGTTGATGAATTTGTTGGCAGCAGCCTTTTCATCGGGAGAGAGTGGATAGATCTTCCTGATGCTGGGGGTGAAGTCAAATTTCAGGGAGATCCTATGGTTATAGGACCTGGATGGTGGGAGGTGGTCGGTGGCTTCTTGAGAGAAGACTAACTTGAATTCAGCATATTCCAGGGTAGAGAGACTTTAGGGGCAGCGAGGGCTTCCTCCTTGGCGAGTTCAGTAGCCTTAGTGATTTTGGCTATCTGTGAAGTGTGAAGGAATCTGGATCTGCAATGGATAATGTGGAAGATAGATCAGTTGCATATAGCGACGTTGAGGTATCTTTCCTCCACTTCCCAGTTGAGGTAGTTGTGGAGGTGGTCGTGGGAGATGGTTTGAATGGGGATGGAGTTGGGTTCATGAATGGTGAAGGTGTAGACCTTGTTGTGATGCTCAAGGTCTTTCTTGTGTTCATAATGGAGGAGTTGGGATTGGTCAATGGATTCGTCCAGGGTCATGGTACGGGTGGTCCAATCGATGTTTGGGTTGGCGGTGCGGAGCCAGGGGAGTCCCAGGATGAGGTTATCACACCCTAGGTGTGTTACGTCGGGCTAGAACCGACGGGGTCTCGAGTGAGTTAGCTGCCTTGACGTAGGACGAATGAGGTGGACTTATGGAAGTATGACGAGGGAGGACTCAAAGTACAGCGAGTACAGGTCTAGTGCCTAGTACAGACAAGCATAGGTCCAATGCCTACTGCCGGTGGCGAAGGTTACTCATTGGGGAAGTCCCACGGAGTTGAAGGAGAAGTTTAAGAGGGTTCCTTAGACTTAGACGAAGAGAGAGCTTCGGGGAATGCCCTTAGACTCTAGTGGTGTCACTGTGGATGACGACGAGAGGAGCGAGGAGGAGGCCAAGTAACTCGTAGTATTCAAGAAGACTAAGCTTAAGGAAATACAAGCCAAAGTACGAGGTTTAAATATGGCTACCAAAGGGGTTACATAAAGGGACGCGTCAGCGTCAAAGATAAGGAATGAGTCAGCGAGATAAGGGCTGAGTCATGACGAGTCATATCTAATAATACAACGGTTCCGTGGAAGGCCATGGAAGGCCGAAGAAGCGGGAGGAACCGGGGAAGCGGTACATGGGGTAGCAACGGCATACCTGAGGTCCGAAGGCAGTGAGGACCAAATGAGACTTAGCTAAGTAGAAAAAGAAAAGAGATAGGAGACTGAGTCTCATATCGTAACATTACCCCCCTGTTAAGGTGGGAGTCCCTGACGACCCTTACTCCCTAAAGGTCGATATATCCCACTCCGGGGGATCCGGTCATGTTAGCGTAAGCTGCATCATCAAAGACCTCATCGCAGTTGTCATTACTGTAGTCATGGGTCTCGACAGGGGACGTTCGGCGACGAGGGTATCTGTTCGTTTGGCGTCGAGGGGGAGGAACTGGGACTGCAGGAGGAGGGTGTGTACGCCTGTTCCTATGGGTGACAGGGGATCACGAGCCCCGAGAGGAAGAAGAGGGTGTGATAGGCGCGGGAGGTCACCATAGGGGACAATGGGCCTGTGGATGTCCGGGCGCGAACTGAAGACAGCTGGGGCATTGGTACACCATGCAATCGGTCCGAAAGTGACTGAGTCTGTGGCATTCGAAGCACGCTTCTCTATAATGTGGGTGGGAAGGGGGGAGAGGAGTACATCCGTCGTTACCGGTCCACATAGCCTCAGCACATTCAAGAAAGCTCAATTCTTCCTCGTTGAGCAGGGTAGCGAGGGAGGAGGATGACGAGGTGGCGCGACGTCGGTCGGCCTGGCGAGTGGCCATCTCTCGTTGATATCTATCCAGGTCTTGGAAGAATTCGAGAGCGCCGAGCTGATATCCGAGGGTGAGAAGGGTAGCGTGAGCTTCTCGGTGGATGGAGGAAATGACTGTCCCAAGAAGGGCGAGTTCAGCGGTGGAAGGACGAGGTGGGATGAGGCTTAGGCAAGCGATCTGCAGGTAGAGTTTGGAGATGAGCTCGATGGGAGATACATCCTCGACGAAGGATTGCAGGGGGATCATCAAGTGGGAGTTGGTGAGGGCAGACGCTAGTTCCTGCATGTCCTCACGAGAGGAATAGTCTTCGCGCATGCGATGCGCGTAAAGAGGGACATCCATGCTGAGGATGGGAGCAGGGGCGATGGTAGCAAAGGAGACCGGTGGGAGTTCCAGTGAAGGCAAGTGGCCTTCTAGGGGGAGCAGAAAGTCAGGGACCTGTGGAGGGGACAAGAGGGGGTCATAGATGATGGAGGCATGAAAAGCTATGGACTCTATAGTAGTGGACAAGTCCTCAGCGGAGGTAACATTGTCAGCGAGAGGGGAGGAAATGGGAGGAGACGAACGTAGAGAGGAAACGGTAGAGATAGACAGAGATACGGAAGAGGCAGGGTTGGTGTTCATGATGGTTTTTGTTTTTGTTTTTGTTCTTTTTGGTACTATGATAAGGGGAGAGAGAGAGAGAGGGGAACTAAGTAGAGAAGGCGCGGGGGTTTGCCTTCTTATACACAGACAGGATGGTCCATGCATGTTTGAATTCCCTTTCGGGAAGCCAGGAGTCACCATCGGCGGAGTATCCCTTCCACCGAACTAGGTAGCAACGCTTATCCGAAGCGCCTTTATGCTGTATGATTCTTTCTATCTCAAACTCCGCTTGTCCGCCGATGAGATCTGGCGGGTTCTTTTTGAAATGCGGGCCATAGATAGCGTTTTGCCAATAGGGCGATAAGAGAGAAGCATGGAAGACGGGGTGAATCTTCCATGTCACCAGGAGTTTTAGTCTATATGTGATAGGGGAGAGGACGTCAGTGATAACGAAGGGTCCTTCTCTTTTAGGGGAGAATTTGGGGTTAGCAAGTTCTTGGTGGAGATTACGGGCTTCTAGCCAAACCTGGTCATCCTTCTTGAATGGGGAGAAGGGACGACGTGTTCTAGCTGCCATGGTTTGGTGGGCTAGCTCATGGGAGGCGAGGGCTTCGTTGCGTGCGGAGGTCAGTTGTCGGAGTCTGACCTCGACGGCGGGGACTTGGGTGGAGGGAACTACAGTGGGTAACAGGTTAGGTTTGTAACCCATGAGGAGGAAGAAAGGAGATTGGTTGGTAACCGAGTGGGGTCGGTGATTGTGCATGAATTCCGCTTGAGGAATTTGATCAACCCACGAGGCGGGGGAATCTCCGCAGAAGATGTGAAGATAGATTTCGATTTCTTGATTCACCCGCTCGGTTTCTCCGTTCGTTTGTGGGTGAAAGGCGGTGGAGAGTGCGAGTTTGTAGTTGAGGATGTGGGCGAGTTCCTTGGAGAAGGCGGAGGCGAATTGGGGGCTGCAATCTGAGATGATGCGGTCAGGGAGGCCAAAACGGGAGTATACCTTGTGGGTGAAAAGGGTTGCCATCCTGGCAGCAGTGATCGATTTTTTTGTGGGGCAGAGAATCACCTCCTTTGTAAGTCCGTGGTCGACCATGACCAGGAGACTATCGAACCCCTCGGAGGGGGGTAAATCTGTGATTAAATCACAGGAAATCTGTTGGAAAGGATGGGAGCAAGTGGAGCAAATGGGGGTGAGCGGGGGAGTGGTGGGGTGCGTGTTCGTCTTGTTCTGCTGGCAGGTAGTGCAGCCGGAGATGTAGGAGCGGATGTAAGCGGCCATAGCAGGCCACCAATACTCCGCGCAGATGAGTTGGCAGGTTTTTTGGATGCCGGGGTGACCGGCGGAGGGGTGATCGTGGTGTTTGGCCAAAATGGCCTGGCGGAAGTCGGGCGGAGCATAAACTCGGCTGTTGAACGTGAGCATCCCATCGACGGTTTGCCATGGGGAGAGGCAAGAGTGGAAAGCGCTGGAAACGGGGAGAGTCAGGTTTAAGGATTGGATGGCTGCTAGGGCTGCGGCATCGGTTTTGCAGCCCTCCCTGATTTGGGATGCGAGGAGGGTGTTGATGGAGGAAACGAAGATGTCGTCAGGGAGAAGGGTGACATTGGTGTTGTCGGCGTCCTTGGTCTCGTGGTCCGGTCGGCGGGAAAGAGCGTTGGGGCCGGCAAGCTGAGTGGCGGGGGTGTAGGTGAATTGCAGATCGAAGTCTGCGAGGTCGAGGAGCCAGCGGGCCTGGTGACGGTTGAGGCTCTGTGGTTTGCGGAAGTAAGTGAGATTCTTGTGGTCGGTGAAGACCTGGATAGGGAAGGGGGAGCTGCGGAGGTAGTGTTTCCATGCTTGAAGGGCGCGGATGACTGCGAGGAGTTCGCAGTCATGGATGTCATAGTTGCATTCCGCGGGGAGGAATGATTGGAAGATGAAGGAACAGGGTTTCCATTCCCCATTCTCGTCAAGCTGTTGAAGGATACCTCCAGTGGCGAATTTGGAGGCGTCGGTAGCGATGGCGAATTGTGCCGTGGAGTTTGGGAGGCGTAAGACTGGGCGTTGGAGGAACCGGTCCTTGAGGTCCTCGAAGGCTGTTTGGCAGTCAGGGGTCCAGTCCCAGGGCTACATTTTCTTGGTGAGGTCGATGAGGGGGCAGGCGAGTGTCAAGTAGTTGGCGATGAATCGCCTGTAGAAGTTGGCAAACCCAAGGAAAGATCGGACTTGTTTTACTGTGGTTGGAACGGGCCATTTGGAGATGCCCTCTAGTTTGACTGGGTCCATTGCAGCGTGGCCCGGTCAGATAATCATTCCAAGGTACTCGACCTCGTCGGTCGCAAACTTACACTTTTCAAGTTTGAGGTGAAGGTCAAGTTCAGTCATTCTTTGGAGGACGCGTTTGGTGCGTGTTGTGTGTAAGGCGTCGTCTGGGGAGAAAATGAGTAAGTCATCCATATAGATGATTAACCATCCTTCGGCGATCATATCGCGGAAGGAATCATTCATGAATCTTTGGAATGTGGCAGGGGAGTTAGTGAGTCCGAAGAACATTACGTTTGGTTGGAAGTGTTACAGCAGAACCATCCGAGGTGAGGCGGAACAAAGAGTGTCTGGACTAGCATACCGGGGGAACGCGACGGAACTGTCCCGGCGGGTTCTACTACCATGGGAGGCGTCTCATGGCTTTCGAAGACGAGTGAGGGCGAGAGGCAAAGCCTCGAGGTAGACCCAAAGGGTCTCAAGGACTTAGGCGACCAGACGGGAGATGGTTAATGGAGAATGTACAATGGTCAAAGTGGGGAATACAAGATAGTAGTGCTATGCTTATATACCGCTATGGAGGATGCACAGACCATGTAATATATAGAGTGCGAGTCATGGCTAGGTAAGGGGTCCATGAGGAGCACGTAAGAGATATCTTATAGAAGTAAGATGATACGTCGATAAGCAGGCGTACCGCGAGGGACATATGATGGCCGTCAAGGCCGAGGGGAGACGAGAGAAGAGGCGAGGGCACGAGGAGTGCTGAGGCGATGAAGAAAGGAAATGCGTGAGAGCACGCAGGTATAAGCGAGGGCACGAGGAGTGCCGAGGCGACGAGGAAGGGAACGCGTGAGAGCACGCAGGTATAAGCGAAGGCACGAGGGGTGCTGAGGCGACAAGGAAGGGAACGCGTGAGAGCACGCAGGTGTAAGCGAAGGCACGAGAAGTGCCAAGGCGGCGGATAGGGGATGGCCGTCCAGGCCAAGAGGACACAAGGGGACACGTAGTAGACGCGTAGGCTAGGATAGGGGACACAGGAAGTGCCAAGGCGATGGATAAGGGTATGCGTGGGAGGGACGCGTAAGCTAGGAGCTAGGGGGTCCGCGGAGGGAACCGGGACACGACGATAGGAGGGGACCGGGAGATGCGGTATGAATACCAGTCGATAGCGAGACGCGGGTAAGGCGTAAGCATCACGTGGTGTGACGTGTAGGTCACGAGGGGTGAGCGGTCACGTGAGGATCACGTGGAGGGTCCTAGAGTGGGGCTAAAGGGGACTCGGAGGTAGCCGAGGACTAAGGAGGGACGAGGGTATCTCCAAGGTAAGGGAGACCGAGGATCACGTGGAGGTCACGAGGGCCGTGGGGGTCACGTGGTAGACACGGGTGTCTAGGAGGGTCGCAGACGCGACGATGACGCGGTGCCAGAGGTAGCCGGGTCTAGGAGTTAGCTAAGGGTTAGCTAAGGGCGACTGGATAGCCTAGGGGCTAGCAGTGACGAGGACGAGCTCAGAGGTAGCTGAGGGCTAGGACGAAGGGAGGCGAGGGAACTCCTACAGTGGCTAAGAAGAGAGGGTACTCTCCTGTAGGGTTAACGAGGGCGCGGGGGCGGGGAGTGGAGGTGCGTGGACGAGGGACGAGGACACGTGATGAGGAAAATGACTAGGGGCGTACGCGTTTGTAACAGGAAGAGTCCGCGATGAGTTATGAAAGCGGCTTTCCATCGGTCTTCGGGTTTGATCTGTATGTTGTTGTATCCCCATCATACGTCAAACTTGGTGAACTTCTTAGTGTCTCAGAGTTTGTCAATTAACTCTGAGATCAAGGGCAGTGGGTAGGTGTCCCGTACGGTCACCTCATTGAGTTTTCAGTAGTCCTGACAGGGTCAGAGACCTCCATCTTTCTTGTGGACGAAAAAGAAGGAAGATGCCTGTGGGGAGTTAGACGGGGAGATTTTCCCAGCGGTTAGGTTCTCGTCAATGAATTTATCTGCCGCTTCGGTCTCAGCAGGGGATAAAGGGTATACCTTCCCAATATGGGGGACGAAATCGGGTTTTAGTTTGATTTCGTGGTCGTAGGGTCGGCTGGGTGGAAGGTGGTCAGCCACGTCTTTTGAGAAGACGGAGGTGAACTGTTGGTATTCCAGGGGTAGGGAGACTTTGGGAACTGCGAGAGCTTTGGCTCAGGCGAGTTCGGTGGCTTGAGTTAGTTTCACCACCTGGGCAGGTCGGAGGAAGCGAGATCCACACCGCATGATCCGAAAGACGGATCGATTCTTGACAGCGGCATTCATGAAGACGTCTTCGGTGGTCCATTTGTTGTAGTCTCGAAGGTGGTTGTGTGAGGTGGTTCTCACCAGTAGAGCGTCGGGTTCATGGATAGGGAAGGTGTAGACTTTGTCATGTCTACATTGGTCGAGGTGGACCTTCTCCTTGCATAGCTTGGATTGGTCGGTTTTCTCGTCCAGGGAGAGGGTTCATTTTGCCCAGTCTATTTTGGGGTTCGTGGTTTGGAGCCAGGGGAGGCCGAGGATGACGTTATCTCATCCGAGATGCATGACGTGGAGGAGGACTTGGTGGATTAGTCCTCCGATGGAGATGAAGAGAGAAGATGTATGAGTAATCTTCCCTTTCTGGTTTAGTGATCCATCGGTGTTCCAAGCCTGGATCGGGGTAGAGAGCTTCGTGAGAGGTAGTTTGTGTTTTTCTACGAAGGCTTGGTCGACGCAGGAGATATTTGCTCCGCTGTCGACAAGGGCGGAGGTGGCGATGGTTTTTCTTGTGTATGTAGGTCGCACGACTTGGATAGGAATTTGCATGGATTTTTCAGTCGTGTTTACTAGTACAGCTTTTACAGAGGAAGGGGCTAACATCGGGGTAGGCTTCCTTTCTAAAAATCCTGGAGGAAGATGGTCTTTACGTCTTCTCTGTCTTCTTTGTCATCGTCGTCCTCGATTTCTTGTAGTCAAGGGATTTCTTCATTGGTTACTTCGGCGACCTTTTTGGCAGGTCAATCTTGGGTATCTGTGGGGCGCTGCGAAGAAAAGGAGGGGCATTTGAAGGAGGAGTGGCCGGGTTGTCGGCATCGGAAACATAGCTTCTTTTCGATGCATCGTTTCTTTTCTTCGGGAGTAAGTTTCCCGATGGCGCAAATGACATCTATGTCCATGGCGTTAGGGTCTTTCTGGGAGGTGTTCGAGGAGGGCAGAGTAGTCTGGGAGGTGGGTCGGTACGTTCGCTTAGCGATTTCTTGGGTTCTTTCCCACATGGTTTGGAAGTGGGTCGCTTTCTTGTACCAGTCTTCAACAGTGGTCAGGGGAGTTTCCATAGAGTAGACTTTCATCATTAGGGGTTGGGGGAGCCCTGCTGAAAAGTATGTGATGAGGACGTTGCGGCAGAAGTCCGCGATGTACTTGGTTAGGGAGGGTTCATAAGTCCCTTTCTTCTTGGTCATTCGTGTGGTGGTGAGCCATGCGATGGCATTGCCGATCAAATCTTGATGTTCGAAGGCGGTGTTGAACTCGGTTACGAAGGTGGGGAAGGCCCCAAGGGTAATGATTCCTGTTGCCATACATTTCTGGCGGAAGGTGGCGGCCCATGTCACGGCAGATCCTTTGGTCATGTGCGAGAGGGCGAAGGCAATTCGTTTAGCGTCAGTGTCATAGACATCCTCATTAACGAGGAGGTAGAACTGTACAGTGTGGAGCCACTGTATGGCTGTATCAGAGGTCCCATCGAAGGGTGTAGGGGCTCCAAGATGGAGTTCCTTTCCTGTGGACATAGTTTTTCCGGGCGAAGTCGGCCGAGGGAACGGGGGACGCATTCTAGGTAGAGGGTACCTAGTGAGCACTGGGTGCGGCGTAGGTTTGGAAGGGAGAGGAAAGACGGGTTGCGAGGCAATGGGAGTGGGAGACGGAGGGGTAGGAACTCTTGGAAGGTTAAGTTGGGCGGAAAGGTCGTGGGCGAGCTGGAGGGTTTCTTCCTGCTCTTCTCGGGTGGTGGGGTTGACTTCGTGGTCAGAGTGGTCCAAGGACGAGGGGGACGAGGGGTCTGGGGATGAGGGTTGCTCTGCGACGAAGTCGCGGGGTAGGAACCACCTGGTAGGGGTTCGGGGATCAATGGTGGCGCGTTGCCCAGGGAATCACCCTGTGCAGGCTGAGTGCGGGAGTGGGGTTAGGAAGTAAGACGACCTAATAGTCGCTTGTAGGGAGAAGCTTAGTCTTTTGTTACATCGGGCTAGAACTGACAGGGTCTCGAGTGAGTTAGCTGCCTCGACGTAGGACGAACGAGGTGGACTTATGGAAGTACAACGAGGGAGGACTCGAAGTACAGCGAGTACAGGTCTAGTGCCTAGTACAGACAAGCGTAGGTCCAATGCCTACTGCCGGTGGCGAAGGTTACTCATTGGAGAAGTCCCGCAGAGTCGAAGGAGAAGTCTAAGGGGGTTCCTTAGACTTAGACGAAGAGAGAGCTTCGGGGAATGCCCTTAGACTCTAGTGGTGTCACTGTGGATGACGACGAGAGGAGCGAGGAGGAGGCCAAGTAACTCGTAGTATTCGAGAAGACTAAGCTTAAGGAAATACAAGCCGAAGTACGAGGTTTAAATACGGCTACCAAAGGGGTTACATAAAGGGACGCGTCAGCATCAAAGATAAGGAATGAGTCAGCGAGATAAGGGCTGAGTCATGACGAGTCATATCTAATAATACAACGGTTCCATGGAAGGCCATGGAAGGCCGAAGAAGTGGGAGGAACCGGGGAAGCAGTACATGGGGTAGCAACGGCATACCTGAGGTCCGAAGGCAGTGAGGACCAAATGAGACTTAGCTAAGTAGAAAAAGAAAAGAGATAGGAGACCGAGTCTCGTATCGTAACAAGGTGCATGACATGGAAGAGGACCTTTTGTGCTAGTCCTTCAATGTTGAGGAATAGAGAGCATGAGTGGGTGATCTTGCCTCAGTGGTTGGTGGTTCCATTGGCATTCTTGGGGAGGATGGGGGTGGTGAGCTTCATCATGGGGAGTTTGTGTTTTGCAATGAACCCATGGTCAATGCAAGAAATACTGGTGCTGCTGTCAACAAGCCCCTTGGTGTCGACAGTTTTCATGGTGTACGAGGGGTGTATGACTTGGACTGGAATGATCATTGATTTAGTCACAGCTTTTACAAGTACAGAGGTGATGTAGGAAGGGGCTAATGTCGAGGTAGGCTTCCTTTCTAAAAATCCTGGAGGAATACGGCTATCACCGATTCCTCGTCTTCGTCGTCATTGTCCTCTGTTTCCTGGAGGCAGGGAAGTTGTTCTTCATCAGCCACCTCCACCACCTTCTTGGTCAGTGGGCAAGGGGTCTTCAATACCTGTGGGGAGAAGATGGGGCAGTTGTGAGAGGGGTGGCCGCTTTGGCAGCATCAGAAGCAGAGATTGTTCTTGATACAACATTGCTTTTCTTTGGGGGTCATCTTGGTGATGGTTTGGATGATGTCTACGTCCATGGCATTGGGGTCTGCCTGTGGTTTCGGGGTGAAGGTGATGTCTTTGGCTCGGGTGGTCCCAGACCTGGAGGTGACTTCATGGGCGTGGTTCCACATGTTGTCGAAGTGGGTGGCCTTCAAGTACCAGTTGGCGATGGTGGTTGGGGGGGTTTCCATTGTGTAGATTTTATACATGATGGACGAAGGGAGGCCGGCAGCAAAGTAGGCGATGAGGACATTGTTGTCCATGATCTGGGCTACAGCAACTTTGCTGTGGAAGATGGCAATATAGTTGAGAAGGGTCAGGGAGAACCCATTCTTCTTCTTTTGCATGCATGTGGTGGAGAGCCAAGTGATGGCATTTCTGATAGAGTTCTGGTGTTTGAAGGCAGTCTGGAATTCCGCAGTGAAGGTGGCGACAGTGCCAAGATTGATGGTCCCGGCAGAGATGCACTTTTGTCTAAAGGTTGTGGCCCAGATGGCAGCAGAGTCTTTGGTCATATGTGAAAGAGCGAACGCGATTTTCTTTGCATCGGTGTCATAGACGTCAGCATTGATGAGGAGGTAGAACTGAACAGCATTGAACCACTGTTTGGATTTATCATAGGACCCATTGAAGGGCTTGTGTTATGCGTAGCGTACAAAAGAGGGCTAGAGAGCAACTCGGGTTGTCTGCAGGCGATACTCACTAAGAGACCGACGTTTGGCAGAGACTTAGACAATGGAATTGACCTTAGAGTCGCTGAGGTCACAGAGGATTTGTCAAGCACAGAGGTGACTCAAGAAGTTACGCTAATATTGTGCAGATCAAGAATGGGGACCGGAGATACAGGAACAGCGAGAATGATATACTAGAGAGAGAGGGAGACTTCCCACGCCCGGACCAGGTAAAGCTAGGATACGACTAAGTACGAGAGAACTTAGCTAGGAGAAGAAAGTCCAAGGTAGTGGCTAAACGACAAGTCCTAAGGAAAGCAGACTAAGGATAGCATAGAGGGTCCTCCAACGAAGAGGTATACCTCCTGTGCCTGAGAGATCCGGCATCCTCGGTAAGAGACTAGAGAGGAGAAATGTACAAGTAGGAGAAAGCGATGATAAGGAAGGAAAATTGTAACATTACCCCCTTCGTATAATCGAGCCCCAGGCTCGAGCAACCAACCATTCCTATGGGGCGACTCTTCAGGTAGGGGATCCGATCCCAAAGATAGCTCCCTGCTGGGAGGGGGATAGCACTTTGAACAGACAGTTAGCAATGATGTGCCCAGGTTCGTAGCAAATTCCACAATTCCTGTGGGGGCAAAAGCGCTCCGTGTGGCCCCAGTTGTTACAGTAGCCACATTGGAAAAGTGAACATTGAACCATGAGATGACCGGGGGCATAGAGATGGCAGTGTCCACAGCGGTGGCGGGGCAGTCCTGAAGATGGTGACCTCGTAGACCACATTGACGGCAGATGGAGGAAGGAGTGGCTGGGGCAGGACTGAGTATGTTAGGCCTTGGGATAACCCGAACTGGGGAGGAGAGAATGAAGTTCCCATTGGGAAGATGGATCTCACATGGTTCTGTGCAAACCAGAAAGGTAGGGGGTATGGGGGGGTTTGTCCTCGACAGAGATGGGGATGGGAGCGCTATGTTTGACAAGGAAGGGTTCCTCACGGATGGGGATGGGGACAGAGGAGTCCGGGGTGCTATATTTGACGAGGGGGAGTTCCTCTGGGATGGAGGCGGGGGTGGAAGAGTAGGGAAAGTCGGAGAGTCGTTTGACGAGTGGTCGTGAGCGAGGGGGGGGAAGGGGGAGGGGAAGGGGGCGTGGTTGGGAGAGAAGAAAATTTTCTACTGTTTGTACGTACAGGTCATGTTGGGCACGGGAAAGGGAGGAGAGAATACGGCGGACTGTGGGAAAGATGAGGATATGAGGGATTTCTTCCACATAGGTGGAGAATCCGTGAAAGGATAAGGTGGTCAGGCAATGGCAGGAGGCCTCATTCATTGTGAAATGCAGGGTTGGGTCTGGTGGAGTTAGGGTTTCGGATAGACGTTGGGCGGAGGTGATGATGTGGTAGGTGTGGATGAGGGAGTGGGTGACTTCATCATCCGGGAAACTAGGGTGTGCTTCTAGGACGAAAGAGAGAGTGGGGGTTTCCAGGACAGTGGAGAACAAGGAGAGTCTCTCTCATTCAGGTCGGTATAAGGGAAAGGCTCGTTGGAACCGGAGGATTGATCACAAGAAAGATGACGAAGAGGATGAGAGAGGAGAGGGATTTCGGGAGATGGGTTGGGACATGATTGGCGGGGAAGATGGGTTGAAAGGTAGGTAGAGTGTTAGACAAGGCGATACTCATGAAGAGACCGACTTCTTGCAAACGTTACCTAGATTTCTTAGAGGGAGTGGAGATGTTTATAGGCTCAGAGGATTCCGGCAGCGTGATGAAGGTTTGATTCAGGTTCCCAAGTGTCTTCTGATCATGGGTAATCCTTCCATGAGGTCAGGAACCGTCTTCTGGACTGCGGGCCCTTGTGACTGCGGATTACCTCAACTTCATATTCCTCTTCCTGGTTGATGATGTCAGGTGGTGGTTTTAGAAATGGGGTACTGAAGGCCTGTGTGGTTCAGTAGGGGGATAGCAGGGCTGCATGGAATGTGTCATGGATGTGCCCAGAGGGCGGTAATCAGAGTTTGTAGGAGACCGGTGACAGAACGCGGGTAATTTCGAAGGGGCCATAACGTTTGGGGGCTAATTTCCGTGATGGGAGAGTAAGGCAGAGATTGGTTGCTTCAAGCCAGACCAGGTCTCCGACTTTCTATGGAGAGAAGCTGCAGAAGGATTGGGAGGAAGTTACTCTTCGGGCAGATTTGTGGGCGGCGAGTGCTTCTTTTCTATTTTCATCCAGCATTGTCAGGCGATCTTCTAAGGCAGGGATAAAGGTTTTCCCAAGTGGGGGGAATGTTCTGGGTTCATAGCCGTAGAGTAGGGAGAATGGGGATTTCTGGGTGGAGGAGTGGGGGGCGGAGTTGTGGTGGAATTCTGCAGATGATAGGGCGTTTGACCATGAGTGGGGATTGTTGGTGCAGAAGATGCGTAGGTAGACTTCGAGCTCTTGATTTGTTCATTCGGTTTGGCCATCTGTCTGAGGGTGGTATGCGGATGAGAGGTGAACGTTGTACTTGAGTAGGTGTGCGAGCTCAAGAGCGAAGGCTGAGGTGAATTGGGGGCCTCGATCTGAGATGATTGAGTCATAGAGACCAAACTGTTTGAAAACATTGTGGAAAAAGAGGAGGGCTACTTCTGCGGTGTCAATGGTCTTTGAACAGGGGAGGAGCACTACCCCCTTTGTAAGGCCATGGTCAACCATGACCATAATAGAATCGAAGGAGTTGGATGGTGGGAGATCAGTGATGAGGTCGACGGAGAGTTGGCGAAAGGGTAGGGAGGAGGTGGAAGCGATGGGTAGGAGGGGGGGGTGTGAGGGGTGTGTGTTTACTTTGCTTTGCTGGCATGTGGGACATCCCATGATGAAGTGTTTGATGAAGGTGGCGAGCCCCGGCCACCAGAAGTTGTGTTCAAGGATGGATTTGGTGCGAAAGATGCCCATATGACCAGTGAGTGGGGAGGAGTGGATGGTGTGTAGTAGGGGGGATCTAGCCGATGGTGGGACGTACATTCGTTGGCGGAAAAATAGGTGACCATTCTCAAAAGTCCAGTCCGAGGCAAGTGATCGGGGGAATAGGGGAGATGACGAGGAAATTGCCTCCAGGGCCTGAACGACTAGTGGGTCGCCAGGTGTGGAAGATCTGATGAGGTCGGTGAGGGTGAGGTCCAGAGCGTTGATCACGAGGGGTTCAGGTATAATGGGGGAGTTGATATTGTCGAGGGAGGTGTCTATGAGATCTCATCAGGAGAGGGCATCTGTGGGACCCATTTTAGTGCCAGGGGTCACCTTCCAGACGATGTCGAAGTCTTGGAGGAAAAGGGCCCATCGAGCCTGTCGTCGAGAAAGTTTACGTGGGTCATGTAGGTAGGAGAGGTTCTTGTGGTCAGTGATAATCATGGTGGGGTAATTGGCACCTTGCAGGTGATGTCGCCACTCAAAGAGGGCGAGGATGACTGTGAGGAGTTCACGATCATAGATGTCATAGTTGCGTTCGGCGGGGGCCAGGGTTTTGGAGAAGTAGGCTAAGGGGCGTAGATCACCATTGGGGTCGGATTGCATGAGGACTGCTCCAGCGGCAGACAGGGAGGCATCGGTCATAACAGAAAATGGTTTTGAGGGGTCAGGGAGGGCAAGGACAGGGGCAGAGCAGAGGGCCAAGATGAGGGATTGGAACGCCTTTTGCTGAAGGGGGGTCCAATTCCAAGTCTCATTTTTCTTGGTGAGGAAGACCAGGGAGGCGACGATGTTGGAAAAATTGGGAATGAATTTCCTGTAGAAGTTGGCGAATCTGATGAATGATCTTATGCCAGTGACTGTTGTGGGGGGTTTCCAATCTCTGAGGGCTGTGAGTTTGTGGGGGTCCATTTGTACTTCTCCCTTCCCGATGATGAGACCAAGGTACTCCATAGTTTTGGAGTCAAAGGAACATTTGGACAGTTTGATGGAGAGGTTGTGTTCACATAGTTGGAGGAGGACTCGTCGGATGCATTCGTGATGGAGGAAGAGGGGGCCTTTGGTGCAGATACCCAGATCGTCCATGTAGATCTTCAGCCAACGTTCCGCAATCATGTCGGCGAAGATATGGTTCATGAATGCTTGGAATGTGGAGGGGGCATTGGAGAACCTGAAGAACATGACCGTAGGTTCGAAGAGTCCTAGGTGTTACGCGTAGCGTACCAAGGAGGGCTCGAGGTAGTGAGGGTCGACTATAGGCGATACTCACGAAGAGACCAACGTCTGATAGGGACTTAGAGCAAGGGAGCTATCCTTAGAATCGCTAAGGTGGTTGAGCTCAGAGGGACTAGGAGGGACTCGAGAAGATACGCTAGTATTGCGCAGATCAAGAATGGAGAGAGGAAATACAGGGACATAAGACTATATACTAGAGA
>JBBPLO010000678.1:0-12205 GCA_038089835.1 Retiboletus flavoniger | reverse complement strand
TTTTACGTCTTCTTCGTCGTCGTCGTCCTCGATCTCTTGTAGTCGAGGGATTTCTTCATCGTCGGCCACCTCCGCCACCTTCTTGGTTGGTGGGCGAGGGGTCCTCGGGATCTGTGGGGAAAAGGTGGGGCAACTGCGGGAGGAGTGGCCGCTTTGACGGCATCGGAAACAAAGGTTGTTCTTTATACACCTCTGTCTCTCTTCGGGGGTCAACTTTGTGATGGTTTTGACGACGTCGACGTCCATGGCATTGGGGTCGACTCGGGTTTTGGGTGTAAAGGTGATATTTTTGGCGCGATCGGCTCCGGATCTGGAGGCGATTTTGTGTGCGCGGTTCCACATGTTGTCGAAGTGCGTAGCCTTCATATACCATTCGGTGATGGTGGTGGGGGGCGTTTCCATCGCGTAGATCTTATACATGATGGAAGAGGGGAGGCCTGCGGCGAAGTAGGCAATGAGGACATTGTCGTCAGTGATTTGAGCGACGGCGACCTTGCTTCGGAAGGTAGCGATGTATTTGAGGAGAGTCGGCGAGAAGCCATCTTTCTTCTTCTGCATGCGGGTGGTGGAGAGCCAGGCGATGGCGTTCCCGATGGAGTCTTGGTGTTTGAATGCCGCGAGGAATTCGGTGGTGAACGCAGCGACGGTCCCCAGGTTGATGGTTCCGGCGGAGAAGCATTTTTGTCTAAAGGTTGTGGCCCAGATGGCGGCAGATCCCTTAGTCATATACGAAAGAGCGAAGACGATTTTCTTTGCGTCGGTGTCGTAGATGTCCTCGTTGACGAGGCGGTAGAACTGAACAGTGTTGAACCACTGTTCGGATTGATCATAGGACCCATCGAAGGGTTCAGGGGCTCCAAGGCGTAGTTCCTTTGAAGACATAGTTGTTGGGGGCGTGGGCGTGGGTGCGACGGTGGGACGCATGCGAGATAGAGGGAACCTGGTGAGGGTTGCGGGCCGAGTAGGTCTGGGAGGGATAGACACACTTGGTTGTGCGGCAGTGGGAGTGGGAGTCTCAGGGGAAGGAATTCACGGAATACTAAGTTGTTGACTGAGGTCTCGTGCGAGGAGGGTAGCTTCTTCTTCCTCTTTGAGAGAGGTGGGGTTTTCGTCTGAGTCCGAGTGGACTGGTGATGCGGGGGATGAGGGTTCAGGGGAGGACGGGCCTTGTTCGGGCGTTCCTCGGAGTCTGTACCACTGGGAGGCAATGGTGACACGTTGCCCAGGGAATCACCCCGTTCAGGCTGAGTGCGGGAAGGTGGTGCGCGATTGTCCAGGGAATCACCCTGTGCGGACCGAGGGCGGGAGAGGGTGAGGGGAGCGACCTGATAGTCGTCTGTAGGGGCTAGCTTAGTCTTTTGTTACGCCGGGCTAGAAGGATACCGGCGGGGTCTCAAGGTGAGCTCTCGGGTGAGTTCGAAGACGAAGGAGGATACTCGAGGTGTTCCGACAGAGGTCTTCAGAGACACGTGTTCGAAGGGGAGTCCTTACGAACGGTAGCAACGCCAAACGGCCTGCGAGTGAACTTCAAGGGGTTACCTTAAGTTCGGGACGAAGGTTTCGAAGGGGAGGCCTCAGGGAAGTCCCTTAGCCTTAGTGTGCTGATGACAGGCAGCGACGAGAGAGGCGAGGAGTGGCTTAGAGCTCGTAGAATTGAGAAGACTAAGCTAAGGGAATTACAAGTGATAACGAGGGTTTAAATACTGCCTGCCAAGGGTTACGTAAAGGGACGCGTCAGCGTCAGAGATAAGGAGTGAGTCAGCAAGATAAGGGCTGAGTCACGAAAGGGTTACGTAAAGGGACGCGTCAGTGTCAGAGATAAGGAGTGAGTCAGCAAGATAAGGGCTGAGTCACGACGAGTCATATCTAATAATACAATGGTTCCATGGAAGGTCGTGGAACAACAAAGAAGCGGAGGGAACCGGGGAAGCGGTACACGAGGCAGCAACGGCGTACCTGAGGTCCGAAGGCTATGAGGACAAACGGAGACATAGCTAAGGGTAAAGCAAGGGAAAAAGAAAGGAAATAGGAGACCACGTCTCGTATCGTAACATTCCTCCCCCCTCTCAGGCCACATGGGCACCTTTTACACCCAGGAAATTCTCGAACATGATTTCTGGTGGCCAGATCTCTCTACCTTCATATGCCACTTCATCCATGGTTGTCCCACTTGCCAACAAGCGAAGGTTAATACCCACCCCACCCAACCACCTCTCTCCCCCATTCCCTCCAAATCAACACTGCCGTTCCACCAACTCTCTGTGGATCTTATCACCGACCTTCCCCCCTTGGAAGGACATGACTCCATCATGGTCATGGTCAACCATGGCCTTAGTAAGGGGGTAATTTTAACCCCTCATTCCAAAACTATTGATGCCGCCAGAGTTGCCCTCCTATTCTACGAAAACATCTTCAAACGTTTCAGCCTCTATGACTCCGTCATCTCAGATAGAGGCCCCCAATTTGCCTCGGCCTTCGCTCTCAAACTAGTGCACCTGCTTAAATATGATGTTCACCTATCCTCCACCTATCACCCCCAAACTGATGGCCCAACAGAACAAACCAATCAGGAATTGGAAATATTCCTAAGAATCTTCTGCACCAATAATTTCAACTCCTGGTCCTCCCTCCTCCTGGCTGCCAAATTCCACCATAATTCCACCCCACATTCATCCACCAAGAAATCCCCATTTTTCTTACTCTATGGATATGAACCCAGATCCTTCCCCCCCTTTGGAAAGACCTTCATTCCCTCCCTTGAAGAAAGACTCACTACCCTAGACTCATCTCAGAAAGAAGCCCTAGCCACTCATGATATCGCTAGGAAACTCATGATCTCACATTCCTGGAAAAAGTTCAATTCATGGAAAGTCAGAGATAAGGTCTGGCTAGAGACCACCAACCTCTGCCTTTGTTACCCCTCTAGGAAACTCGCTCCCAAAAGACTGGGTCCATTTGAAATCCTCCAAGTCTTATCACCCTTATCGTACCAACTCTGACTCCCTCATTCCTGGAAGATACACGATGTCTTCCACACCTCCCTCTTATCTCCTTATCACACTTCCTCTGCCTTTGGCCCGAGCTTCTCCTCCCCACCACCTGACCTTATCAATCAGGAAGAGGAATATAAAGTTTCTGCTATCTTAGCACACAAAGGCTTCCTCCATCAGCAAAAATACCTCATGGCATGGAAAGACTACCTGTCCTCAGAAAACATGTGGAAACCCAAGATAAATCTCTGTCATTCCTCCCATCTCCTCACCGCTTATAAGGAGCTCCACAACCTCTAGGTCTGCATAGGTAATTGACAGTCTCTTTGTGAGTATCTCTTACCTGCACAACCTCTATCACCCACCTTCCTCGCCAACATGTCCTTCCTGACATCCACCATCACCTCTTCCTCCATCACTGGACGAGTCTCTCCCCTCTGTATTCTAAATGTGTACCCTGCCTACCTTCCAGAGTATGCCGTCTTGGAACTTTACGCCGATGTCCTTGACATCCCTGCCCTAGTCCTCCTCGTCAAACAAGACCCTTTGTTTAATGATGACTATACCACCCAAGATCTCATTTGAACTTTCCATGGGACTTCTCAGCTGGCCAGAATGATTTGGGCCACCCCCTTGCCTGATCAGGCAGCATACTTTGCCCTCACTAGTATCTCTCATAATGTCCTACTCACCCTCTTACATCACGGTTTCCATACTTACATCGAATCATTCCCTCCTCTCATCATTTACCCCATCTTTCATAGAATCTATATGTCCCTACCCCAGGATCAATGCAACCATTATACCCAATCTGTAGATAACCTTTTACTTAACTGTCCTCACTCTGCCTCCCTACCAGTACCACCCCCTTGTTCATCCTCACTCTCATCTCACATCTCATCCCCACCCCCTGCCGATACCCCTACTGCTGTCACCTCTGACGAATCCGAATCCGAGTCTAGCTCTGACGGATCCACCCATGCTCCTCCATCTGTTCCCACCATCATTACCATGTCCACGGGCAATGTCCTATCATTCCCTACCTGCATCCTCCCTCACCACAACCTCCTTTGCTTACCCCTTGCCTCCGATACCACTCGGTGCTTTCACTGTTCTGGCTTGGATCACTACCAACAGGACTGCCCCACCTATCGCTGCCCCAACTGCCACACACTCCAACCAGATCATCTTGCCCATGAATGTCTTACTGTCCACTGCGGCTTCTATGATCACTGGGGACATAGCGATCGATATTGCCCCTCTAGGGTCTGTGGAACTTGCTCTCAACCTGGGCATATTATTAGTGATTGTACATTTGAGCATCTTTCCCCCTCACAGCAACTGGTGACCTACGGTCTCTCTCCATCCTCTACCTGACCTATGGGGACGATAGGGATTGGTTATTGAGCCTGGAGCTCGATTATATGAGAGGAGTAATGTTACCATTTTTCTCCCATCTCATTGTATTCTCCTAGTTACTTCCTTTTCTCTTTGGCATAACTGGTGACATCAAAACTCTCTTCACCTTGCCAATGCTTATCTCATCATTTGTAGTTCCTCTGCCATTACCATTGCTCGACTCTCTGTAGCAAATCATAGCTACTCTATGTCTATTTCTTTAGACTAACTCCTCTGCGCTGACTCTCTTACGTCAGCTAGTTCCCCAACTTTCCATAACATTCTATCTCAATTATTCATTCATCTTCTTTAATGTTCCATTACTTTCCATGGTCTGTGTGTTGGTCTGGGTCTATAAAACCTAGTCGTTTATCTCATGTACTTTATACTTGGTCTATACAATACAAGCATACAACTTGTGTCACTCATAGTCTCAACTTCTCGTTAGCCCTTCGTCCCTAACATTCTTTCTGAGAAGTCAATCTCTTTGTAAGTATCGCCTCAGTCTGAACAATATCCCTTGAGACCTTAGCTGGTACACTTCGTGTAACACTTGGCCTCCTCATCCTCCTCATTGTCATCAGTATTGACACACTAAGGCTAAGGGTCGTCCCTAGTCTTCCCTCATCCCAGAGTCAAGGAATCCCCTTGGACTCTCTCAATGACTCCACAGGTCCTCCCCAATGAGTAACCTTTGTCTCCGGTACTAGGCATTAGACCTATACCTCGTCATACCTGAAGTCCTCTATCGGCATACCCCCTAAGTCCACCTCATTCGTCCTTCGTCGAGGCAGTTACTTACTCGAGACCTCATCAGTTCTAGCCTGACATAACAAAAGACTAAGCTTCTCTCTATGGGCGACTACTAGGTCATTCCCACTCCTCATCCGACTCCTGCCATTGGTCTGAATGGGGTGATTCCCTGGACACTCATGCACCCCGCTCCCACCTTCAGCCTGAACAGGGTAATTCCCTGGGCAAAGCACCACCATTGATCCAAGGACCCCCACCCAGTGGTCCCTCCCTTGCGGCAACATTGCTGAACAACCCTCGTCCCCCGAATCCTCGTCCCCCTCGTCCCTCAATCACTCTGATCCGGACACCTACCCTACCACCCAGGAAGAACAAGAGGAAACCCTCCAACTCTCCCATGATCTATCTGCCCAGCTTAATCTTCCACGAGTACCTACCCCTCCATCTCCCCCTTTCACTACCTTACAACCCGTCTTTCCTCTCCCTTCCAGACCTAGCCCACATCCAGTGCTCACTGGGTTCCCTCTATCTCGAATGCATCCCATATTCCCTAGGCCACCTCCAACCCAAAAAACTATGTCCACTGGAAAGGAACTCCATCTTGGAGCCCCTACACCCTTCGATGGGTCCCCTACTACATCCATACAGTGGCTCAACACTGTACAGTTCTACCTCCTCATTAATGAGGACATCTATGACACTGATGCTAAATGAATCACATTTACCCTCTCCCACATGACTGAGGGATCCACTGCCACATGGGCCACCACCTTCCATCAAAAATGTATGATCACCAGGATCATCACCCTAGGGAAGTTCTCTGACTTTGTCAAGGACTTCAAAACTGCCTTCGAGCATCACGACTTGATTGGTAATGCCATCGCCTGGCTCACCATCACATGAATAATCAAGAAGAAAGGAATCTACGAACCCTCTTTGATGAAGTACATCACCAACTTCCACAATAACATGGTTGTCTCCAAGATCTTGGATGATAACGTCCTCATCACCTACCTCTCTGCAGGGCTACCACAACCCCTGATGATGAGAATCTACTCCATGGAATCCCTGCTGATGACCATCGAAGATTGGTACAAAAAGGCCACCCACTTCCAGACTATGTGGGAATGGACCCAAGAAATCACGAGAAGAACCTACCATCCTACCTCCCAGAACACTCCCTCCTCATCCTTCTCTCCTCGAAAAGACCCCAATGCTATGGACGTAGACATCATCTGAACCATCGGAAAGCTCACCCCCGAAGAATTAAAAGGGTGCATTGAAAAGAAACTTTGCTTCTGATGCTGACTACTGGGACACTCCTCCCTCCACTGCCCTGCTTTTCCCCAACAGTGTCCCACAGGTACCCCCACCGACCTATCAAGAAGGTTGCCGAGGTAGTCAAAGAAAAAATCCCTCATCTTCAAGAGATCAAGGACGATGACGATGAAAATGAAGATGAAGAATGTGTAAAGGCAGTCTTTCTTCAGGATTTTTGACAAGGAAGCCTACCTTGACATTAGCATCTTTCTTCGTAAACTCTGTACTTGTAAAGACAACTACCAAATCTATGCAAATTCCCATCTTAGTTGTCTGTCCCTCATACACCAAGAAAACCGTTGACACCTCAGCCCTTGTGGACAGCGGGGCAAACATCTCCTCCATCGACAGAGACTTTGTAGCCAAACACAAGTTACCCACCATGAAGCTCTCCACTCCGATCCAAGTGCAAAATGCAGATGGATCCCTGAACAAAAAAGGGAAGATTACTCACACTTCTTCCCTCTTCATCATTGTTGGCAGACTCACTCACCAAGTCCTCCTCCATGTAATGCACCTCAGATGAGATAACATCATCCTCAGACTCCCCTGGCTCTGTACCAACAATCCCAAAATTGACTGGTCGAAGAGGACACTCTCCCTCAATGAAACTACGGATCAGTCTCAACTCTACAAGGAGAAAATCCAACTAGACCAAAATCAACACGATAAGGTCTATACATTCCCCATCCACAAACCTGACTCCATCCCAGTGTGGGTCATCTCTCAGGACCACCTCTGAAATTACAACAATTGGACCACTGAGGACGTCTTCATGAACACCACCATCTGAAACCAATCCGTCTTCAGGATCATCCACTGTGGATCCTGCTTCCTCCAAACCTCCCAAATCGCCAAGATCATCCAGGCCACTGAGCTCACCAAGGCTGAAGCCCTCAATACCCCAAAAGTCACTCTTCCATCTGAGTACCAACAATTCACATTGGTCTTCTCCAAAGATGCTGCTGACCACCTCCTGCCGACCTGACCTTACGACCATGAAATAAAGGTAAAACCCGATTTCGTTCCCCATATCGGGAAGGTATACCCTTTCTCCCCTGCGGAAAAGGAAGCCGCAGATACATTCATCGACAAGAACTTAGCAGCTGGAAAAATCTTCCCATCTAACTCTCCCCAAGCATCTCCCTTCTTCTTTGTCCACAAAAAAGACAGTGGTCTCCGATCTTGCCAAGACTACCTAAAACTCAACGAGGCAATGGTCTGAGATGCCTACCCCCTACCTCTCATCTCGGAACTGATCGACAAGCTCTGAGATGCCAAAAGGTTCACCAAATTCGACATACGGTGGGGATACAACAATGTCCAGATCAAACCCAAAGATCGGTGGAAAGCCACCTTCGTCACCCACCATGGTCTATTCCAGCCCAACATAATGTTCTTTGGGCTGACTAACTCCCCTGCCATGTTCCAACACTTCATGAATGACTCCTTCCGCAACATGATCGCCGAAGGATGGTTAGTCATCTACATGGATGACCTCCTGATCTTCTCCCCAGACGATCACCACCATACCAAACACACCAAATGTGTCCTCCAGCAGATGACCGAGTTAGACCTCCATCTAAAACTCAAAAAGTGTAAGTTCGCCACTGAGGAAGTCGAATACCTCGGAATGATTGTCAGACCAGGCCATGTTGCCATGGACCCAATAAAACTCGAAGGCATCTCTAAATGGCCTTCCCCTGCCACCATAAAACAAGTCTGATCCTTCCTCGGATTTGCTAACTTCTACAGGTGATTCATCGCCAATTACTCCACCATTGCATGACCTCTCATTGACCTCACCAAGAAAACACAACCCTGGAACTGGACCTCTGATTGTCAGAACACCTTTGAAAACCTCAAGACATGTTTCCTCGAATGTCCCGTCCTCCAACTCCCCAATACCTTGGCATAATTTGCCATCACCACTGACACCTCAAAGTTCGCCACTGGAGGTATTCTCCAACAACTCGACAAGAATGGGGAATGGAAGCCCTGTTCGTTCATCTCTCAGTCATTCCTCCCTGCAGAATGAAATTATGACATCCATGACCGTGAACTCCTTGTGGTCATCCGTGCCCTCCAGGCATGTAAACACTACCTCCACGGCTCCCCTTTCCCAGTCCAGGTCTTTACCGACCACAAAAACCTCACCTACTTCTGAAAATCTCAGGATTTAAACCAACACCAAGCCCACTGGCTCCTAGATCTTGCTGACTTCGACCTAAAGTTCTCCTACACTCCTGCTGCACAACTCGCTGGTCCAGACGCCCTTTCGAGGCAATCGGATCACAACTCGAAAGGAGTCAGACAACATCAATACCACTCTGCTCCCTGCAGACCTCTTTGTCTCCTTGATCGACACCCTCCTCACAGAACATATCAAAGACAGCTGTCAGACCAACACCACAGCCCTTGCTGCCCTCCAGTCCCTCTCTAGTAAACTCCCGACCTCCTTCCACTCCCACCTCTTACCATGGCAAACCATCGATGGTCTCCTCACTGATACGCATAGCATACACACAGTGGTCTTGAGGGATGTCATTCTAACTGAGGTGATACTCACGAAGAGACCAACTTCTCAGTAAGAAGATTTCTGAAGTAAGAGACTTAAGGTTTTTAGAGACTAGGAGTGACACAAGTTGTACGCTTGTATTGTGTAGACCAAGTATGAAGTACATGGGAAAAGGTACTAGGGTTTTATAGGTTTAGGACCAATGCACGGACCATGGAAAGAGATAGAACAAAAGAGAAGAAAGATGAGTAAGTGAGATAGAAGGCCATGGAATGTGGGGGAACTGGCTGATGTAAAAAAGTCAGCAAGGAGAAGCTAGTCCGAAGAGATAGACATAGAGTAGCTATGGTTTGCTATGGAGAGATGAGCAATAGTTATCACAGAGGAACTACTGATGATGAGGTAAGTGTTCGAAAGGTGTGAAGAGCTATGGCGTCTCCAGTTAGCCCAGTGATAGAAGGATACTACAAGAAGGATGCGATGATAAAGGAGAAAAACGGTAACATTACCCCTCTCATACAATCAAGCTCCAGGCTTGATAACCAATCCTTGTCGGATCCATGGATCAGGTAGAGGATACAGGGGAGGGACCGAAGATCGGCATCTACTGTGAGGGGGAAGCATACTCAAATGTACAGTCACTAATGATGTGCCCAGGTTGAGAGCAAGTTCCACAGACCCTAGAGGGACAGTATCGATTGCTATGTCCCCAATGATTGCAGAAGCTGCAGTGGACAGTAAGACATTCACGGGTGAGATGACCCAGTTGGAGAGTGCAGCAGTTGGGGCAACGATAGGAGGGACAGTTCTGTTGATAGTGATCCAAGCCAGAATAGTGAAAGCACCGAGTGGTGTCGGAGGTGAGGGATAGTCTGATTAGGTTGTGGCGAGGGAGGATGTGGGTAGAGGAGGATAGAACGTTGCCAGAGGGCATAGTAATGACAGTGGGGACTGACAGGGGAGTGTGAGCGAATGGGATGGCTTGAACAGATTCGTCAGAGCTAGACTTGGAGTTGGATTCATCAGAGGCCACAGCAGTGGGAGTGTCGGCTGGGGGTGGGGAGGAGAGGTGCGAGGAGAGCAAGGATAAATGAAGGGGGGGTACTCTAAGAAAAGTGGAGGGAGGACAGTTGAGTAAAAGATTGTCTACAGATTGAGCGTAATGGTCACATTGGTCCTGGGAGAAGGACATGTAAATTCTATGGAAGACAGGATAGATGACGAGGGGAGGGATGGATTCAATGTAAGTATGGAAACTGTGGTGGAAGAGAGCGAGTAAGACGTTACGCGAGATGCTAGTAAGTGAAAAGTATGCCACTTGGTCAGGAGAGGGGGCGGTCCAGATCATTCTGGCTAGCCAAGAGGTTCCGTGAAAGATGCAAATAAGATCTTGGGTGGTATAGTCGTCATTGAATAGGGGGTCTTGTTCAACAAGGAGGACCAAGGCAGGGGAGTCAAGGAAATCAGCGTAGAGTTCGAGGACAACGTACTCGGGGAGGTAGGCAGGGTATACATTCAAAGTGCAGAGGGGTGAGATCCATCCAGAGATGGAGGAAGAAGTGATGGTGGAGGTCAGGAAAGATATGGTGCGAAGAGGTGTGTGGATGTTATGCGGGTAAGAGATACTTACAAAGAGACCGTCGATTACCAGCACAGAATCAGAGGTGGTGGAGCAGCTTATATGCAGAGAGGAGACGAGCGGAGTGACAGAGATTGACTTCAGGTTCCCAGGTATTTTCAGAGGACAGGTATCCTTTCCATGCTGTGAGGTATTTGTGCTGATGGGGGAGGCCTTTGTGTGCGAGGATGGCAGAGACTTCATATTCTTCCTCCTGATTGATAAGGTCAGGTGGTGGAGAAGGGAAGCTTGGGCCAAAGGCAGGGGAGGTGTGATAGGGCGATAAGAGAGAGGCATGGAAGACATCGTGTATTTTCCAGGAATGAGGGAGGCAGAGTTGATATGATACAGACAATAAGACTCATGTGATTTCAAATGGGCCTAGTCTTTTGGGGGATAGTTTCCTGAAAGGGTATTGGAGTTGGAGGTTGGTGGTTTCTAGCCAGACTTTATCTCTGACTTTCCATGGGGTGAATTTTTTTCAGGAACATGATGTCATTAGTTTCCAAGCAGTCTCATGTGCTGTGAGGGCTTCTTTGCGAGAGGAATCTAGAAGGGAGAGTCTTTCTTCAAGGGCAGAGATGAATGTTTTTCCAAAGGGGGGAAGGATTTTGGTTCATAGCCATAAAGTAAAAAGAAGGGAGATTTCTTGGTAGAGGAGTGAGGTGCAGAATTGTGTTGAAACTCGGCTGCAGTGAGGAGGGGTGACCAAGAGTTGAAATTGTTGGCACAGAAGATTCTTAGGAATATTTCCAGTTCTTGGTTAGTTCGTTCAGTTTGTCCGTCGGTTTGGGGGTGGTAGGTGGAAGATAATCGGATGTCGTATTTGAGTATGTGAGCCAGTTCATGAGTAAAGGCAGAGGCGAACTGAGGGCCTCTGTCTGAGATGATAGAGTCATATAGGCCGAATCGCTTGAAGATGTTTTCGTAGAACAGGAGAGTGGTGCCGGCTGCATCAATGTTTTTGGAGCAAGGGATGAAAATTACCCCCTTACTAAGTCCATGGTCGACCACGACCATAATGGAGTCATGGCCGTCGGAGGGGGGTAGGTCAGTGATGAAGTCGATGGAGAGTTGGCAGAAGGGGAGTGAAGAAGTGAAGGGGATAGGGGAGAGGGGGGGTTCAGTGGGGTGAGTATTGACTTTGGCTTGTTGGCAGGTGGGGCAGCCATGGACAAAGTGACAGACGAAAGTGGAAAGGTCTGGCCACCAGAAGTCACGTTCTAGGACAGCCTGAGTGCGAAAGGTACCCATATGACTGGAGGAGGGCACGGAGTGGATGGAGTGGAGAAGGGGGGATCAGGCTGCAGGTGGAACATACAGTGACTCCAAAAACTGTTCCAATAACTAACCCCAAACTGGGGCGCGAAGCGCCCCACAATCACCCGTGGGAATCACACCTCACTTTGGTGAGACCAAACAAAGTACAAACCCTTGGCTACAAATCGGTCCCTGGGTCATGTGATTCGGCTCAGGGGCTGTGGAGATATGCCTATTTTAAATCAGGAATACCATTGGAACAGTTTTTGGACTTTTGATACTGAGAGGATATTTGGTATATATCAGTACTTGGTGTATCCTCCTTTGGCCTTAACCACAGCCTGTACC
>JBBPLO010000677.1:0-14323 GCA_038089835.1 Retiboletus flavoniger | reverse complement strand
CATTTTCAGCAAGAAGGCTTCGGAAAGAATGCCCGGTTAGCCCGATGACGTTCACGCAAAGATGGAAAATGACCTGCTAAACATCACGTTTCCCAAGGCTCGGGTTCAGCAGCAGCCCTAGCGTATTACTATCGAGTGAGCGCCTTGCCGTCGGGACTTTTTTTGGCTTGGCCCTCGACTCGGTCTTGAAAAGAATACTTGCATCATCATGTATCGATAGTTACCTTGTGCCTTCCGCTGTGTATTGCAATGGACGATAGTATCGGTTTCATGCTCTTGCAGGATGTGGTGCGTGAAGAAGTAGGGTAGTGAGTGACGCTGCATCTAAGCTATGGATGTGGTCTACAGGGTCTATGGGCTCACTCTGGTCGTACCTCCACATCATAAGAGCCAGTGATTTTATGGTATAATTCCTTCATACAAGTCCAGAACTCATTTCCGTACCCATAGTACACCACCCCAAAGGCTGCACCTCCAAGGTGTGCATAATGGCCGAACAGTCTAGCGCATTAACGTGAGTGATCATTAACGTCAAGCAAGCCATCACCAAACTCACTTCCATCCCCGAATGACCCCGAAGATATCCGCCAATACCAGCGCACCCACACCCTTGGTGATCGAGATGCTGATGAGTATGAAAATCGGTTGCACTTGGCCATCCGGAAATGCCAGTGCGGTGAGAGTGACCGCGGCATAGATGGCACCGGATCCGCCCAACGAAGGCAGGATTTTCTTTGGTCTATGCGGTGATGCATTGCCAACGAGGGCAGACGCTGCTGGTGAAAACCGCGCCGCGGCTTGCTTGGACAGGTGTGACAAAAACCGGGGGTAAAGCACTTTGGCAGACACGCCGTGGCTGACTAGTCCAGAGAACAACCCAGCTGATGAGCACAGGATAAGTATGGTAAGATAGGCTCTGGACAGCGGAAATCGTACCAGAAATGAAGAACGCGAGGAAATGCCACTGGGGGCTCACGTCTGGTTCATGCGACGGGGAAACACACAAGTAGTGCGTCGCAGCAGCGCCTAGGGCCAAGCCTGTCAGTCGTTTTCAAAATCGAGCAGGAGTTAAACGCTTGCCAAAGCTTGTCAACGTCATTGAATTCGCAACAAGGTGAAAGAAACTCCTATGACTGACATAAACCTTAACCTAAGGCTACAACAGAATGTCGGCAAGATGTAGTCCAAGGCATTCCGTTGTTTCTTGCGTTACCAAATTAGGCGACTTGGAACTCGACCAGAGACTTGCTCGTACACTTTGAACGACGACTTAGTTTTACTAGGCCACTAGAAGTGGCACCACCTCGGTCAGGATGTTCTATTATATTTCATTTCTCCGTCCCCCGCCCTTACAAGCCAGTACGACGCACACCGAACCCATCCTCGTCATGCCCCAGATATGCAACGATCTTCGAACAGAGTACCTCGACGACCCCATCGACATCTACTACGCCTGGTCTCTCCACGCACCACACGCCACCACGGTGCCCACGATCACCAAATCCACCAAACTCACCTCCTGGCGAACGAGCACCGCGTACAAAGAGATCCCCGTGCCGAGACCGCCCCACCTCGTCGACCAACATAAACCGACAGACCCGTCGAACGAGCTGTCGTGGCGGCTCGTCTTGACCTGCGGACCGACGTACGACGATCGGCTTGTCGTACTCGGCGAGACGGCCACGACCGGAAACACGCCGTTTGCGGTCACGTCTATGCCGGTGACCTTTCCGAATCCCTGTCGGTACGGCGTGCGGAGCAAAAACCCAACAAAAGGTACGAAACAGGAACGGATCGCGAGGTCGTATGCCTTGCACGTACCCCTCCAAGACCGTCCGATCGTGTTCGACATCACGGAGCAGACCTCTTTTGACCTCGACAAGGTACGTTGCATCCCCCGCATGTCATATCACCCTCACATCGCATGACCGCGATCTGGAGACATTGTTGACACGGCTCACACGGCAGCTGTAGAAAATATGGGACAGTGGGATCGGACTCAGTTCTTGGCTTGTGCAACTCTTCTCTGGAAAAGGTGCAGAGACGGGAGGATTGCTGTCTGATCTACGCGAATTGCTATTTAGTGGCGACGCTCGGCATATCTTGGAATTAGGTAGGCTAGGTCGTGTGACGTGGGCCCAAAGACACCCTTCTTTTCGTCTGGCTGATGGATAGCCCTTGGTAGGTGCAGGCACAGGCATAGTAGCCATCACGCTCGCCATTCTGCGCTCGACGTTGGACCTCCCGGATCAGCCCGGCTCCATCGTGGCCACAGATCTACGTGCGCGCCCACTACCGAATTGACCCCATTCGATCCCACTCATTCACTCTGACAGCCTCTGCGATGCCCATCCTGCAAGACAACCTCACCTCCAATCACCCCTTAATGAGCAAATGCATCCCGCAAGCAGTCGTCCTGGACTGGGAACAAGAGGAGCTTCCACCGTCAGTTCAAGCTCAATTACAGGTCGGACTGGACGTCATCGTGTACGTGGTGTTCTTGTCGTGCTCATTGACGGTGGGGTGCATCTGATGTAATACGCTCGACGCAGCATGGCGGATGTTACCTACAACACAGCGTCCTTTCCTGCTCTCATCGGAACACTCTCACGACTCATCCAGTTCTGCAAACACGAACGGAACGGACGTCTTCCGAAGGTCCTCATGGGCTACAAGGAACGGCATCCCGACGAACGATCGGTCTGGGATCGCGCCAAAGATATCGACCTTCATTTTCAGCAGATCGCGGAGATCAGCGGTGCAGGTGGAAATCCGGTCGAAATTTGGCTGGGATGATCAGATATGATGTGATGTAACAATAGGTATGTTGGTATACAGTACACGGTAATCTGTTGAAAAAATAACTCGGGGTAGTGATTAGCTGGGAATGCAAACGATGCGCGAAATGTTAGAGGGGTGGGAGCGGTCGACGACACTGAGGACAAATATTCTTTACACACGATTCAGCAATTCCTATCGACAACGGACCGAGCACACTCACCTTGATAGCAAGCCATTTATCAAGACATTCCGTATGCTGGCAAGTGAGGCGAGTGAGTCATGGTATCCATCAAATAGACGAATCACGCACGAATAAATGATGGCATGGTGCCAGACTGTAATTCTTCCTTCCCCCAACTTTCTGTAGTAGACCGACAGCGACGTGCTGCAGGGGCTTGGGATCCTCTGCATGAATCGCTTCCATACAGATGGAACAATCGCCCAGCGACTGCTCTGGTGCTTCGGGGTCCGAAATAGAGAGCGGTAATGGTGGGTGATAGTTGTATGTTTCGGTAGTAGTGAACTGGTTAATGAGGGGAGAGTCAATGTCCGCGTATGACTAAAGCCGCAGGCCGACATACGCGTTTTGGGAGAAAGAATGTAGGTCCCAGCTGCTGCTGAAGGAGGACAACGGCCACTTGAAAAAGCACGAAAGCACATAAGGAATATGCCCATCCTACCACGCCAGAATGGTCATCAACGGAAGAATGGAAACGGCAGACAGTGACGCACTCCGAGGACCGACATCCAACACGTTCTTTGGACACGTCAAAAAGTCTAGTCCTGCAGTTAGTACAGCTTTCCACAGTGCTGTTCCAGATGAAATTCCTCACAGAGGGCAAAGTAGAGTCTGCAAATAGATGTTCCGATGAGATATTCTGCGCTCAACGCACTGGGTCGTCCTCGCTTGGCCGACCGGATGATTTGTGGAAGCCAAAACATGGAATACATGCTGGCGACGAAGAGGAGGGCAAGAGAGGGCGTGACGATCACGCGTATGATGAACGTGAGGAACAAGAACATTCCAAGCCCTGATGCAAACATCGATCCATTGGCAATCAGACCAAGTCAGGGTCGACAGGCGAGCACGTACAAATACGAGCTTGAGGGTCTGACCTCAGATGACGGATGACGAGCTGAAAGACGGAGACTCCAGTGGGACGAGGCGGTTCCGTAGCTGGCAGGGGGAGTTGGCGTTGCGCGGTGTCAGCTGCTGGTGTGTTATCATTTTGTGCAGGAGGCGGGGTACGTCGATGTTGCCGGGCTGCTGCATCCTCTGGAGCCTGGACTTGATTGATAAGAATTGCATGTTGCTGCGTACCGTCAGTAACGTGAGCGTCAATTGAAATCAGGACGCGGTATGCATTACTCACAGCCTCGAGCGCAAACAAAATGCAAGCGAGAAACGCCGGGGCGACAAGAGACATGGATGGTCTGCCGTTTGCCAAGATTGCGAATGTGATGTGCCCAGCAAATGCCACAGCATCAACAATAGCTTGAGTCAGGAAAGTCCATAGCGACAGACGAGTCAGTGCCGCAGGGGTATGTGCTCTGTCAATCTGGCGGGATAACAAAACCAATAACACAAGATAGACGATGGCGGAAACACTGGCATCTAATACGCAGTATAAGAGTCTGCGTGACGGAGGTAGAACGAACAGACTCACAGTTTGTTACTTTGCGGAAGAATGACTGAGACCTATGCACCAATGATCATTAGGAAACTGTAATCACACGCACTCTACTTTTCGTACCTCAAACCCTCCGCATCATATAGGTGATAAAGTAGCCCGCACTCTCGACTCACAAGCATACCACTCAACTGCAGTGGAGGCCTTTTCGTCGTCCATTTTCCGGTGGGCTTCTGAAGTTCGTCTTCGAGGTCCTGCATGAGGCCCGCTGAAATGGCAGACGGTTCGATCTGTGCATGAACCACAAATCCACAACCCGTTTCTGGATTGCTACCTGTGATGGTCATGGAGATTGTAGATCACACGACAAACATATTCGCAAACCTTGGGACGACTCTTGGTCGACAGAACCAGCATTTATCATATCATTTACTTTGTTAATTCGAGAGAGGAGTTCTGGTTTGATGGCACGAGCAGTTTCATTTCGAACGTTTTCTGGCACGATGACGGGGAGGTATCGAATGTCGATGGTACGCCTGTCAAAACATTGGTAGAGCAAATGAATTAGAAATAAAAACGCCTCACCCGTTCGGTCCAGTAAAACCATAAATGGTCCCGTTTGAGAGAAAGTGAACGCCATCGAACTCGACACGCATCTCATCCGTGCTTGCTGGATCCGTAAAATCAATCCTGCCCTGAGTAGAAGCATCTCAGAAAGGGCTGACTGGAATGATTCATGAAGGCATCCTACGTGAATCATGGCAATTGGCTCTGAAACACCCTCCACGACTACTGGTGCATGGTCGACGACACTCCATGACAGGTTCGTAGCCGCGGACCAATTCCAAGATCCCAATTTATCACTGAGCTCGGTCATGTTGGTGTCCGACATGAAGGATTGGGCATGTGACTTCCATGAAACATTTGTCGACTCTAGGCTGGAAGGCGTTATGTTATAAAAGTCGAGAGGACCTCGTATGAATCCGGTCGTGTTCAGAAAGTAGGAACTGTGGAGCAGATCTAGCCTTGGTCCATTTGGTACGAAGGATTGTGCGAGCAAAGGGAGGGCTGGCCGGCTCTCCGGCTACTCGTGCATCAGCATCTGACATGACGCACAGCATGCATAACCGCCTACCAGGGTGAAATTAGAGCTCTCGCCGTTCATCCATGCGGTAAAGTTGGATAGTTGATCGTTCATAGCCTGTAGTGCGTCCTGGTAATGACTCCGTGCAAGGTACTCGTCGCCGCTGTGATTCGTGAACATGAAGAGCATAAATATTATGAATATAAAGGAGGGTATGGAGCTCCGTTGTTGTAGTTGTTGCGGCCGCGCATCGTTTGGTGTAGTTGCATTCTCGTCATCGCGTTCCATGAGATCGAAGGTGGTTGTGGACGAACTTCGGAGGCAGTGGGCAATCCGAAGTTGCTAGTAGGCGTGGTCACATGACTCGAGTAAGCCTTGCCGTGTACAATAACCTCGTCTGATCAACGACGGTCATGCCAGTCAAAGGATCTCCGGACACTAAACGGTGGACTCATTTCCATTCAGCACTACAGCTAGCTATCAACAGAGCCGCTCACAAATGGACGTAAGTGCTATTTGTCGACTATCCCAACATCGACACGCTAGAACGCGACAGATACGAAGACTTTCAGGAGTGCTTTGCGCTATGGTGTAAAGAAGAACCTCATGGTGCCGAGGGCATTTTCAACACCATCTCACGACACATGGAAGACCAGATACACGTATGCACTGCGAACGACTTTCTTGTATGAGCTGACAGCAGAATGCATCAGGCAAGTTGCGAGACGCTATTCAAGGACTTTAACGTGCGGGATAGCATCAACATTCTTCATGGCGTCGTCACCGATGCCCGTTCTCGGAAACAACGCGGTGAAACAGAAGCGAAAGATGTCTGGAGGGAGGATCTGGAGCCACGCGCTGCCGTTCGCGCCAAGACAGTCCCCGTGCTGCGATCGGGGGTGGAGAAGCTGACGGCGACGTTGCAAAGCGCAAGTGCACCCGTTACCTATCATCGTCAGGTGTCAACTCATGTATCCAACAGCTCGAAGAGGAAAACCAAGCACTGTTCGAACAAATGAAAAGTAGCGTCCAACGACAACGGGAAGCGGACGCCAAGACTACTGAATTGTTGAAGATCTTCGATGATGTGGGTACTGATCAGACGACATTGGAGCGCTGTAATCTCACACTAGATAGGTTTATTCGAGATGGAACAAGCTTCCTCATGACGAGATCAGTCTTTGGGCTTTGCAAGCAGCCGAAAACCTTCCCCCGGCCCAGCCGCCCTAACTGTTGATTCCATCTGTTGTTTACGACAGGATGAGCGTTCTTGCAGTTTGGGAATCGATCATACATGTTTGGTTGTATAATAAGCCCCCGAAGCTCCCGCCACCTTGAGGTACTCGGCCACTCGAGTGACCTTTTGTACTTTCGTTACCTTTACCAGGATGCATGTTGGTGATGTCAGAAGCTGTACCTTTGCTTATCACGTTGTCGCTGCCGTTTGGGATAATCGCGGCAGCAGGTAGAATGCAAATGTAACGAGCAAGAATGGGATACGTATGATGATTGGGAAGAAATGAAGGACTTAATAGAAGCTGGGAAGGGATGTTCGCCTCTTGACGGGCCTGCAGGAAGCGAGCAAAGCGCAAGCGAACTTTCGTTTTGCCAACAAAAGTACTGGGTCAGGCTCTAAAGGAAGAGGAAAAAATAAACATAGCAGCAACTCGTTTCGATCGAGTGACCTCAGGGTTATGAGCCCTGCGCGCTTCCTCTGCGCCATGCTGCTGTTATTGTCCAGGCTGACCAGCTTATTCATGTTCTCATTTCCCTCGCATAAGAACTTGGACTGTTAACTCCAACGTCTCTCCTTTTCCATGGCTAGTAGCTTGCTCTGGGCGCATCTTCTGCGCAAAGATGCGACGTCGACCGACTCGCCCTCGCAAATTCCGCCCATCGCACCCCAGGACAAGACCGGGACGTCCATGCGCATGCTCATCCATGATACCCAGGTCAACCTCGAAAAGTTCTCCACGAGACTCGACGGCCTCTTGCAGCGCGTCGACGACTGCAGAATCCAGATCGTGAACGCCACCAAGCTCCTCGACGTCGAGCGCGACAAGGTCCTCACCGAGATACTCGGGATAGGTATGCTAGTACCTGCGTTGGGGTGCGCTGCTCTTCATTGATGTGCTCGATGAAGCGAACAGATGCCAGACGGAGATGAAGGCGCACGTCGGGACGCCAGCGCAAGCTCCCGCTCTCGATCTCGTCCGCGTCTCGCAAGCCTCGACAGAAAAGTCGGTGCAGGCATTGGAAAAGCGCATAGATGCGCTTCAAGCAGTTGGTACGCGAGCATCACGTCGATGACGTACTGACGGATTTGCACAGCTCCTCCAGACGCACGCGCATGCGATGCAGTCCATCCAGGACCAGCAAAACTCTCTGATGGGTGCCGTTCTGCCGCTCGTACCCATCATCCACGGCGTTCCTCCTCAGATGGACCAGGTCAAGGCTGCGCTATCTGACATGGTGGCGAACGCGGTGTCGACGATGACGAAGAGCGTCGAGGGCGTCCGATCGACGCTGTTTGCTGAGTTCGCGCATGGACGTGGATGTGCAGGGTCTTCGACTCGGATAGGGTCCTCGAGCGAGTCAATGTCCAGTTCGCAGCGCAAGCGATCGAATGCGTCAGTGCTTGGTCCACAAGAAATCAATGTGCCCGCCTCCTCGCCCTTGGACAGTCGCAGTCACGGAGAACATCACCTCAGCCTCAAGCGGGCCCGCATCGAAGGAGCGATGTATCATGCGGGCGATGCTCAGTTTCCTCGAAAATTGTCACGTTTGGCAGTACCTCTGACGAATTCAGGCGATACACCTCGTGTGCAGACACCCCGAACCCCGAGACAACCGCTCTCTGATTTGCTTTTGGCTCCACGCAGCAATACTCCAAGGACTCGAGACCATGTGACAAACCACTTGAACTGCACATCACATGGGTATATGCGCCGTCTCGAGACTCTTCGCGCTCCCGGTGGTCCTTTAACCATCCCAACTGCGAAGTCAAGGCCACCCCTTCGACCTCTCGAACACGCTTGCTCTGACTTACGAGATCCGACGATTAAGATCGAGGAAGTTGAAGTGGACTTGGCTGGTGTCTTTTCTATCTCTCCCTCTTCTCGACCTTTATCTGTGTCACTGCCGACACGCCACAAACCGAACGAAACAAGCGTAAACATGGCTCAGCCCTCTACACAACAGCCATTGCAGTTGCAAGACAATGTGTCTGATGTCCCTCAAGTAGACCTTGTTCAAGTTCCACCGCCTCTATCCGATCCGTTTTCCTCGAATCCCGATACATCGCCACCCAAATCGATGAGCTTGCGTGATCGCCGAGCACAGATGTCCAGGGTAAGTTGAAAAAGCGCCCAAAGTTCACCTTTCCATTTTCGTACCAATGCCACACGTTTTCTTTTCTAGTTTGGGTGTACGCAAACGCGCCGCTTTATTCCGTTGGTGCCCTGGTCGGATGAGGAAGAATGAAGGTTGAATAGATAAATAAGCGTTTCTTGCCCAATCAAACGTCGTCGTACATATGTCCCCGATTGCGCCGTGAACAGCCCCCGTAGTTTTTTTTTTTACGGATGGCGTAATTATGGCTTGAGACGTTTGTTGTGCGATCCATGTCTGGACTTTTTTTCGGTTGAACCTCGTCGACTGGGAAAGGGCACGACGCTCCCACAACCCTAAAACTTGTCAATCCCATGGCGGATACCCAACCAGAGCTTGCGCCTCAGCCGGAAGATGGCGCCAGTTCCGCGCACGAGACCACCCCGCCCGGAGAGGCACCCCCGCCCATACCGATCACAGAACAAGAAGTGGGAGAGTACAGAGAACAGGATCGTTTCCTCCCCGTAAGCTCGCGTCCTCGTCATGTCTAGTCACGTCGCTCAACCAAAAAAAAACAGATCGCCAACGTCGCCCGCATCATGAAACAATCCGTGCCCTCTACCGCCAAAATCGCCAAAGATGCCAAAGAATGCGTTCAAGAATGCGTCTCCGAGTTCATCAGCTTCATCACCTCGGAAGCTGCCGAAAAATGCCACATGGAAAAGCGCAAGACGATCGGAGGGGAGGACATCTTGTATGCCATGGCCACGCTGGGGTTCGAGAATTACGCGGAGACGCTCAAGATACATTTGGCAAAGTTGCGGCAGGTGCGTTCCGTCTCGATTTCTCCTTTTCATCCAGCCTGCTTTTATCTTCGTTTTCGTTTTCGCGTTTGCGTTTTTTTTTGTGTCCTCACGTTCACATTCACTGGCTTTTTCGTTTCTGTAGCATCAAGCAGGGAGCTCGTCACATGCGCACGCAAATCATGGAGACGACAGCTGAGGATAAGAGAAGGGAGGTTGTCACTAGACTGGTCAGGTTTTTTCCAGCTTGTATTTCATCGACGTTGTATTCGGAACAGTCCTACCGCCCTTGTATTACGCTAATAGAACGGTCCTAGCTCTTGAGCACACATGACTCCCACACCCACGTCAGAGTGACGCACGTCCCCCGTATGCCTGCGCCGTCATGCACCGTATTGATATCATCATGCTCATTCCCCTCAAAGTACGCTCTTGCATGGCAGTAGCACCTAAAAGCAAGGAGGACGACGCAACGCCAGGCATCGGGTTCCCTTCCAGCTATGGTCGCACTGCTATTACTGCCATCTTTTAGTGCCAGACTTCACGGACGCTCGAACACCCCAAGACCGACAACGGTGAACACGCATTGCAAGCACCTCGGATGAGACGAGGAATAGGTCACTGTTCGTTCTACAAGGATAGGCTAGTCGCTTCTCACTTTCAGCCATGTCCAGCTTCGTCGTCATCAAAGCATGCGTGACGAACGATATGACCGAAAAATCAGCAAACATGTATCAAAGGCGCTGACGCTTTCAAGGGAGGGACAACTTCGCGTGTCGCTTGGCTGACTCGGAAACGTTGCCATCCCAAGTTCACTTTACTTGCTTCGTTTGCGGCGTCATTTCGAGTCGAGCTTTGTTCCACACCCAACTACACTACTCCAAGACCCCATCGAACATGATCCGCTGTTTCCAAACCACGACTAGCATCTACTTGTCACCAACACCCACTTGTCGGTTTTTGCCAGGGCTAATAACCTACGGGAGTCAGATTGCCTACAAGTCCAATCACGTGGAACAGGGGTGGCACTCACCAAGCTCTCGATAGTAGGGGGGAAGTAGTGTAGGTCCTGCTTGAACTCCATTCCCATCTGTGCCAGCTCCCGCACCGATTTGCGGTGTTCGACCACTCAGGCGACCTTTTTTTTGTACCATCGTCACCTTCAGTTTGAAAGCAATTCGGTGATGTCGGAAATCGTACCTTTTCTTACCGCGTCGTCGCCAGAAGAGATGTCGCCGCTGTTCTGGATAACCGCAGCAGCTGCAACATTGAAGTATAACATGAAAGCAACGATACGCATGACGATCGAGTATCGTAGAATAATCTGGTGGACAGGAACCTGAGATGCCACTGAGAGGGGTTCAGAAGCAACTGAGAAGCCGTCGCTCGGGGTGTTTAGCTTTTTATGCAGCTACGGAAAGGGAACGGATCGTACCGTTGGCATCTTTCAAACGCGTTCCTCACGCCTCGTGTACGACCGAATAGGATACGTGTTGACGACCTAGACATGGCCGTGAACAAATCCCGCCTTGGAAAAAGACAACGTTGGGAATTTGTTGACGGCTTTGTGCAGACTAGGCTGTCAATACTTGTCTGATCGTGCCTGAGGCCTGAGGTCCGATGAGGTGTCAGGGTATGTACACGTTCGTGCTGCTGTTCCATTCGCTCGTGACATGTGCGACTTGTCCCTTCGAGGGTTCGTTCACGTACCTCGTCCCTCCGGGTCGGGTTTCTTACGAGCTACTTGGGTCCCACCTAGCTCGAGATCTACTCTGGTGACCAGACTATTCGAGATCCCTGCTGCAATTCACCACTGGTACTACTTGGGCCGCATGCGTCGCGCTCTGATCCGCAGCTACCGTTCTTGAAGGTATCGTCATCGAGGTTTGGATTCTGTTCATCTCTACCCTTGTATTTTTCAATCCGAGTCATCTGTCATGGGTATTATCAATACCTTTGGTATCGTGCATATCGAAAAGAGGGCATCATAAGAGGTTAGTTGGAAAAAAAAAAGTTTGTACTTGAAGCTGAAGTTGCGTCTGGAACGTTGCAGGCCGAATCTATGGCGGAAGATCTGCACAAATAAACATCGCGAAATATTTTACTCCGCCGCGGTACAAATGTTAGTCCGCCGCGAAATTTTGACTGCATCGCGAAATTTTGACCCGCCGCACCAATTTTTTTGTACTATCGCGCATCACTAAAAGACCATCGAAGACTACAGATCTTTATATTCATGGTAGATACAGTGTCTAAGTACATCGAAGTATGTATCTATTTGTATCTAGCATTATATAGTGTCTCGAACAGCTACGCAGTGTTAAACCCAAGAAAGCTTTCGTGTGTCCTCCTCTTCCCGGTCTTGGTCTTCGACAGCACTGTTCTCGCGAAAGGTTGGCATCTGCTTGATGGTGCCCTGACGACGCGTCAACGGGGCACACATTGGCCTAACTGGTTGTTGTGCGGAGACGATGGTGTCCTTGTTCTTCGGGTGTGCCTGGGTTGCAACAGCTTTGCCTGAGAAGAGACCCTTGACGAAGGGGCTGATTGATCAAGCCCCTTCAGCACCATCGGCAGTACCCAAGCTAGAGCTGCAGAGAAGTGAGATGAAGTTGGGGTTGAGGGAATCAAGGTTACGGTCAAGGAAGCCCTCGGAGGAGTAAGTGACAGGGCCATTGAAGTGATTGATGGTGAATGTGGGATACCCCGACCGATCGACCGCACTGACCTTGAAAGACGAGTTATTACCCCAGTGTTTGCCGAAGGCTTCCACCATTGTGTTGTCCATCTTCTTGTGTGAATGACGAGCCTGGTCATCCATGGTGTGGATGAGTCATTCTGGAGGAGTCGAATACACTTGGCATTGTCGAAGTAGGGGCACCAAGGGGACATAGCAAGAGATATCTTCCGTCTGGTACTCGTCAACATGGGATTCAAAGATACATTTCTGGATGAAATTCTGCAAATGCTCATTGGCGAAGTTGATGCAGAATTGGTCAAGGGAGTTGGGATGGCTTGTCATATTTTGTGGACCAGGATGATCAAAGAGACCGATGAAGGTGTCGAAGTCATCGTGGCAGAGGCATTGGTTGATGTATTCATTTAGCCAGGTGGAGAAGGGAGTAAGAGTCTTGGCAAGGTCGTCACAGTTGTCTGAGGCACCATCGGGATCGAGGAAGATGGTGCAAAGCTCCTTCTTGACAAGTTTCGTCTTGTAAGCCAGCGTACTCTCGAGTGCGGAAGGCTGTACACTGAGGAACTCGGCAATGATGCCGAGAACATCCATGTCACGAGCATGGTCAACAGTGAAGTTGATGTTACCCAGGTGGAGGATGGCTGCGATGAGCTGACACGTTTGGGCAACGTTTCGCTTGGATAGCCCGATGAACTTGAGTAGCCAACTTGAGCTGTTCGAAGCGATTAGCATTGTCATCATGGACATTGTTCGGGCAGGCACCAGCACCAGCTCGCTGGCCGAGATATCAGTACTGGGTCTTGTCGACAAGGTGGAGATGTTGACACTCTTCTGATGATGCTCCTGCCATCAGGAAGTAGAAAATATGGAAATTCCATTTGCCGGATGGCACTCAGTTACGTTCGAGATAGTAGTCAAGCGACTTGATACCACACAGATGCCCTTTGTCGGTGAACTGGAGCTCCGTAGATTTTCCAAAGCGAGACACATTTGGATTGAAGAGTGTGCGGGCATTTCCAAAGGACTTGATGATGAACCCTGCTGCGGGCACCTGGCCTGCGAGCTTGGAGCCCTTTTTTCCTGGATTGGACACTGACAGCTCGAGCAGCGTCTTGATGGTGAGTCGGTGACTTTTCAACTTTCCGCTACCAGTTTCACCACTGCGAAAGAATATGTTATTCATAAACCATACTGGTACTAGAAACCGAGACCGTACTTGATGATGATGGACCAGTCCTGAGCTGCGTGCCTCATGTGGTAGTAGGCATTATTGGCAAGCTGGAAGATGTGGGGCGGGAGTGGGGTCTTGTTCTCAGCTGTGTTCCGTATGATAATGATTGGGCCACCGTGTGGGTTTCCTTGGGCGATGTCATGGTGGAGTAGGAAAACCCCGTGGTAATGCTGGGACAGCATGCACGAGCAAAGGGCAACACAATCATTGGATTCATTCACTACTTACGGGCAAATTATTAAAATCACCAAGGAGTGTAGCTACAGGAATGAACAGAAGTCACTAAATGACATGAGGGCATAATCGGGACTCCAAGCATTGAGGATACGAGGGGCATTAGGCGAATTGGAATAATGTCGTCCACGGAGGATGACATCATCTTCGGAAACAGGGACAGTAATGGGGACACTTGAGATCTGAGGGGGTGGTGACAATTTGAAGAACAATGGTATAGCATTTGAGGAAGCTATAATCATTCAGAAGCTAATATTCAAAGTGAACATACAATAGTGGATAACTTACTGTCTCTTCTCTTCTTGGCAGCGGGTGGGGACTGTATTGGTGACCAGAGCATACGGGAATGCTTCACTAATGCCAGTGAACAATAAGTATAGCACAAATATACAGTGAGGTGCAAAACTGTTGCAATGTCTAAACCCAAACCAGGGCATGAAGTGCCCTGCAATCAATCGTGGGAATTACACTTTGCTTTGGTGGGAACAAATAAAGTACAAGCCCTTGGCTATAACTTTGTCCCCAGGGTCATGT
>JBBPLO010000676.1:0-16151 GCA_038089835.1 Retiboletus flavoniger | reverse complement strand
TCCTCCCCTGTTCGGGTTAACCCATGGCCAGATATACTCCATCCTGCCCCAGCCACTCCAACCACCACCTGTTTTCAATGTGGCCTGCGAGGTCATTATCGTCAGGACTGTCCCCGCCACTGCTGTGGACACTGCCACCTCTATGCTCCCGGTCATCTTGCGGTTGAATGTGCACTTTTCCAATGTGGCCACTGTAACAACTGGGGTCACACAGAACGCTTCTGCCCCCACCGGAATTGTGGAGTTTGCCACGAACCTGGGCACATCATCGGTAACTGTCCGTTCGAGGTGCTATCCCCCTCTCAACAGGGCGCCATCTTTGGAGTCGGGTCACCCACCGGAGGACCTCTTTCATAGGAACAGTTGGTTGCTCGAGCCTGGAGCTTGATTATACGAAGGGGGTAATGTTACAATTTTCTTCCCTCATCATCGTTTCCTTTTACTCATACATTTCATGTCTCTTGTCACCTATCGTGCACGTCGTATCTCTCAGGCACAAGAGGTATACCTCTTCATCGGAGGACCTTCAATGCTATCCCTAGTTTGTTTTCCCTAAAGACTTCATCATTCTACTTCGTTCTCTATGGACCCTTATCTTCTAACTAAGTTCTCTCACACTTAGTTGTTTCCCCAATATCCCTCTAGTTACCTGGTCTGTGCGCGGGAAGTCTCCCTAGTATATATATATATCCTTACTCTTGTATCTCCTCTCTTTATTCTTGATCTGTGCAATATTAGCGTACTTCTTGAGTCATCCCCAGTCCCTCTAAGCTCAGCAACCTTAGCGATTCTAAGGGTTGTTTTCTCTCCCAAATCTCTATCAGAAGTCGGTCTCTCTGTGAGTATCGCCTGTAGACGATCCTAGTCGCCTCAAGCCCTCTATTGTACGCTACGCGTAACAGACGGAGAGACCGAACGAGTAAACCAGGAGATAGAGACTTACCTCCACATCTTCTGAGGAGATTCCCCTGCCTCATGGGCTGACTGCATCCCACAGGCAGAATTCACCCACAACCACCGACCCCACTCCGTAACCAATCAATCTCCATTCTTCCTCCTGATGGGTTATGAACCTAACCCTCTACCCACTGTAGTTCCCACATCCACCATCCCTGCCGTCAAGGTACGGCTCCAACAACTCTCCTCCGCACACAATGAAGCACTGGCTTCACATGAACTCACCTGCCAGACTATGGCAGCAAGTTCCCATCACCCCTTCTTGCCATTCCAGAAAGGTGACCAGGTTTGGCTGGAGGCTCGCAACCTCCACTGAGAACTCGTGAACCCAAAGTTCTCCCCCAAAAGAGAAGGACTGTTCATTATCTCCGAAGTCCTCTCTGCAGTCACCTATCAGCTAAAACTGCTGATGACATGGAAGATCCACCTGGTCTTCCACACTTCCCTCTTATCGCCCTATTGGCAAAACACTATTTACGGACTGCATTTCAAAAAGAACCCGCTGGATCTCATTGGCAGACAGGCGGAATATGAAATAGAAAAAATCATACGTCACAAAGGTGCTTCAGATAAGTGCCACTATCTGGTCAGGTGGAAAGGGTATTCCGCCAGTGATGACTCCTGGCTTCCTGAAAAGGAACTCAAACATGCACGGACCATCCTGTCCGCATACAAGAAGGTGAACCACCACGCCTTTCCTACTTAGTTTTTCCTCTCCTCCTTCCATCTCCCCTATAGTCATATCCACAAAACAAAACAAAACAAAACCATCATGAACACCATCACTGTCTCTCCCACTTCTCTCTCTATCTCTACCATATCATCGCTACATTCCTCTCCTCCTATCTCTTCTCCCCTCACTGACAACGTCGTGTCTGTCGAGGATTTACCTATAGACTTTCCTACCTTAGCTTCTCACGTGTCCACGGTCTATGACCCCCTTACTTCTGAATCTCATGCTCCTTCCCCAGGATGGGAAAACCCTAGCTTTCCGTCCACCCCTCGCTGGGGCAACTGAACCCTGTCTCCTGAACTCCCTCCTGTCTCCCTCACCACCATCGTTCCCGCCCCTATCCTCAGCGTGGACGTCCCCCTCTATGCGCACCATCTGCGTGAAGACTATCCCTCTAGGGACAACATGCAAGAGCTTGCATCCACTCTCACGGACTCACACATCATGATCCCTCTCCAGTCCTTCGTCGAGGACACTTCCCCTATTGAGCTTATATTGAAGCTCTACCTACAGATCGCCCACCTGGGCCTCATCCACCCCCAGCCCTCCAACGCCGACCTTGCCTACCTCGGGTTGGTAGTCTCCACCATCCATCACAAGGTGCGAGCTATCATACTCCACCTCAGATACCAGCTTGGCGTGCTGGAATTCCTCCAAGACCTTGACAGGTACCAGAGAGAGTTCGCCACCCAACAAACTGCCCGGGACCCGATGGCCCTGAACACCCCTTCCTCCCTCACCTCCTCTCTCAACTCAGCCGAGTTAGACTTCTTAGCCTGAGTGGAAGCTACATGGACTGGCAACAAAGGCCACACCCCTCTTAACCCTTCACATCCCCACTACTGGGAAGCATGCTATCACTGCCACTGACTTGGTCACTTTTGGACCGAATGCCAGATCTACCAATGCCCACTCTGTCTCAACTTCGTGCCGGGCCATCCCCAATCCTGATGCCCCCTCCGACGACCCCCTGCTCCCCCCATCATTTCTTCGTCTTCCAGGTCTTCACGAAACTCCAGATCCCCTGTCCACCAGCGAAACTGCTGCACACAACCAATGCCTCCATGACCTATTCCTCCTCCCAGGCATCGCATGAACCACTGCCCTCAGTGAAACCAATCCCTGGTCAAGGCAACCAACTACAGCGATGATGATGTTGATGACGTCTTTGATGATGAGGCTTACGCTAACATGACAGGATCCCTGGGAGCTGGCTACATTGACCTTTAGAGTAAAAGGGTCGTCAGGGACTCCCTGCCTAATACAGGGGTAATGTTACAATCATGGATACGATGTACTCTTTTCTCTTCTTTTCTTCTTTTCTTTCACTTAGCTAAGTCTTCCTTTGTCCTCACCACCCTCGGACATCAGGTACTCTGTCGCTGCCCCATGTACCACTTCCCCAGTTCCTTCCGCCCTTCGCCAATGACCGACCTTCTTTGGAACTGTTATATTAATAGCTATGACTCGTCATGACTCAGTCTCTTATCGGCTGACTCACTCCTTATCGCTGACACTGACGTGTTCCACTACGTAACCAACTCGTCATGACTCAGTCCCTTATCGGCTGACTCACTCCTTATCTCTGATGCTGACGCGTCCCTTTACATAACCCCATAGGCAGTACTATTTAAACCTGCATAGTTCTCCTTGTATTCCTTAAGCTTAGTCTTCTCGAATATTACGAGTTACTTCGCCTCCTCCTCACTCCTCTCTCGTTGTCAATATCGACATGCTGAGACTTAGGAAGCTCTCCTAGTCTCCTCCTTTGTCTCCGGGTTAAGGAATCCCCTTGAACCCTCCACCTGCGACTTGTCAAGCCTCCCTCGCAAGTAACCTTTGTCTCTGGTACTAGGCATTAGACCTATACCTCACCTCCGGTATTAGGCATTGGACCTATACCTTGTCATACCCAAAGTCCTCTATCGGCATACCCCCTAAGTCCACCTCGCTCGTCCTTCATCAAGGCAGTTACTCACTCGAGACCCTGTTGGTTCTAGCCTGACATAACAGGTAAATCCTCGATGGACACAATGTTGTCAGTGAGGGGAGAGAAGACAGGAGGAGAAGAACATAGCGATGATATGGTAGAGATAGAGAGAGAAGCGGGGGAAACAGTGACAGTGTTCATGACAGTTTTTTTTGTTGTTTTTGTTGGTAATTACGAGTGAGAAATGGAGGGGAGAGAACTAAGTAGGAAAGGTGCGGTGGTTTGCCTTTTTGTATGCAGACAGGATGGTCCGTGTGTGCTTGAGTTCCTTTTTGGGAAGCCAGGAGTCATCATCAGTGGAATATCCTTTCCACCTGACCAGATAGTGGTGCTTATCTGAAGCACCTTTATGACGTATAATCTTTTCTATCTCGTATTCTGCCTGTCTGCCAATGAGATCCGGCGGGTTCTTTTTGAAATGGGGTCCATAGATAGCGTTTTGCTGATAGGGCAATAAGAGGGAAGCATGGAAGACCAGGTGGATTTTCCATGTTTTTGGTAGTTTTAGCCGATAGATAACTGCAGAGAGGACATCAGAGATAACGAAGGGTCCTTCCCTTTTGGGGGAGAATTTGGAGTTAGCGAGTTCTTGGCAGAGGTTATGGGCTTCTAGCCAAACCTGGTTGCCCTTCTGGAATGGGGTGAAGGGGCGACGGGATCTTGCTGCCATCATCTGGCGAGCGAGTTCATGTGAAGCTAGTGCTTCGTTGCATGCTGAGGAGAGTTGTTGAAGTTGAACTTCAATGGTGGGGACAGTAGACGTGGGGACTATGGTGGGTAAAGGGTTAGGTTCATATCCCATGAGGAGGAAGAAAGGGAATTGGTTGATTACGGAGTGGGGTCAGTGGTTGTGGGTAAATTCCACTTGTGGGATGCGATCTGCCCATGAGGTGGGGGAATCTCTGCAAAAGATGCAGAGGTATGTTTCTATCTCTTGGTTTACCTGTTCGGTTTCTCTGTCAGTTTGCAGGTGAAATGCTGTGGAGAGAGCTAGCTTATAGTTAAGGATACAGGCGAGTTCTTTGGAGAAGGCGGATGCGAATTGGGGGCCCCGATCGGAGATGGTTTTATCGAGGAGGCTGAAGTGGGAGTACACTTTGTGGGCAAAGAGGGTTGCCATGCCAGCGGCATTGATGGATTTTTTTGTGGGGTAGAGAATTACCCCCTTCATAAGGCCGTGGTCGACCATGACCAGGAGACTATCAAACCCATTCAAGGGGGGAAGATCGGTGATCAGATCACAGGAGATCTGTTGGAAGGGGTGGGAGCAACTGGAGCGAATAGGGATGAGGGGAGATGTCATCGGATGGGTGTTGGTTTTGTTTTGTTGGCATGTGGCACAACCAGAGATGTAGGAGCGGATGTAGGCGGCCATGGCAGGCCACCAGTACTGGGCAGAGATGAGTTGATGAGTTTTGAGAAAGCCAGGGTGATCGGTGGAGAGGTGGTCATGGTGTTTTGCCAGGATGGCCTGGCATGCGTCGGATAGTGCATAGACCCAACCGTTGAACGTGAGGAGACCATCAATGGTTTGCCACAGTGAGAGGTGGGAGCAGAAGGAGGTCAGGAGTTTACTAGAAAGGGATTGGAGGGCGGCGAGGGCCGTGGCATCGGTTCGACAGCTGTCCTTGATTTGCTCTGTGAGAAGGGTGTCGATGGAGGAGACAAAGAGGTCTGCAGGGAGGAGAGTGGTGTCGGTGTTGTCCGACTCTTTGGAGTCATGGTCCAGGTGTCTGGAGAGTGCGTCCAGGCCAGCGAGTTGGGTGGTGGGGGTATAGGAGAATTTCAGATCAAAGTTGGCAAGGTCAAGGAGCCAACGAGCTTGACATTGGTTCAGGTCTTGGGGTTTACAGAAGTAAGTGAGGTTTTTGTGGTCAGTGAAGACCTGGACAGGAAATGGGGAACCGTGGAGGTAGTGTTTCCATGCCTGGAGGGCACAGATGACCGCGAGGAGTTTGTGGTCATGGATATCATAATTTCATTCCATGGGGAGGAACAACTGGGAGATGAATGAACAGGGTTTCCATTCCCCATTCTTGTTGAGCTGTTGGAGAATACCTCCAGTGGCAAACTTCGAGGCATTGGTGGCAATGGCAAACTGTGCTGAGGTGTTGGGGAGTTGGAGGATGGGGCGTTCAAGGAAGCACGTCTTGAGGTTTTCGAAGGCAGCTTGGCAATTGGAGGTCCAATCCCAAGGTTGTGTCTTCTTGGTGAGGTCGATGAGGGGTTGCACGATGGTGGAGTAGTTGGCAATGAATCGCCTGTAGAAATTAGCAAATCTGAGGAAAGATCAGACTTGTTTTACAGTGGTGGGGGAAGGCCATTTGGAAATGCCTTTGAGTTTTACCGGGTCCATGGCAACATGGCCCAGTTGGATGATCATCCTGAGGTATTCGACTTCCTCGGTGGCGAACTTACACTTTTCAAGTTTTAGGTGGAGGTCTAACTTGGTCATTTGCTGGAGGATGCGTTTAGTGTGTTTGGTATGGAGGTGATCATCTGGGGAGAAAATAAGAAGGTCATCCATGTAGATGACTAGCCATCCTTCTGCGATCATGTCGCGGAAGGAATCATTCATGAAACGCTGAAATGTGGTGGGGGAGTTAGTCAACCCGAAGAACATTACGTTGGGTTGGAATAGACTGTGATGGATGACGAAGGTGGCTTTCCATTGGTCTTCAGGTTTGATTTGGACCTTGTTATATCCCCACTGCATGTCAAATTTGGTAAACCTTTTGGTGTCTCAGAGTTTGTCGATTAGTTCCGAAATGAGCAGTAGAGGGTAGGCGTCTCAGACCGTTGCTTCATTAAGTTTTCAGTAGTCTTGGCAAGGTCGGAGGCCGCCATCCTTCTTATGGACAAAGAAGAAGGGAGATGCTTGGGGGAAGTTAGATGGGGAGATTTTCCCGGCTGCTAGATTCTTGTCAATGAATTTATCTGTGGCTTCCTTTTCTGTGGGGGAGAGAGGGTATACTTTCCTGATATGGGGAATGAAATCGGGTTTTACCTTTATTTCATGGTCATAAGGTCAGGTTGGTGGGAGGTGGTCAGTGGCGTCCTTAGAGAAGACCAATGCAAACTGTTGGTACTCAGGTGGGAGAGTGACTTTCGGGGTGTTGAGGGCTTCAGCCTTGGCAAGCTCAGTAGCCTGGGTAATTTTGGTGATCTGGGATGCTCAAAGGAAATGGGATCCGCAATGGATAATCCTGAAGATGGATCAATTTCGGACAGCAGTATTCATGAAGACATCCTCGGTGGTCCAGTCATTGTAATTCTGGAGATGGTCTTGGAAGATAACCCATATTGGGATGGAGTCGGGTTCGTTGATGGGGAAGGTGTAGACCTTATTGTGTCGGTCCTGATTCAGTCGGATTTTCTCCTTGCAGAGTCGGAATTGATCCATGGTTTCGTTGAGGGAGAGGATCCTCTTCGACCAGTTGATTTTGGGGTTGTTGGCGTGGAGCCATGGGAGTCCAAGGATGACGTCATCTCGTCTGAGGTGCATTATGTGGAGAAGGACTTGGTGAGTGAGTCCACCAATGATGATGAAGAGGGAAGAGGTATGAGTAATCTTCCCTTTTTTGTTTAGGGATCTGTCTGCATTTCGCACTTGGATCAGAGTAGAAAGTTTCGTGGTGGGTAGCTTGTGTTTAGCTATGAAATCTCTGTTGATGCAGGAGATGTTTGCCCCACTGTCTACAAGGGCCAAGGTGTCAATGTTTTTCTTGGTGTATGAGGGGCAGACGACTAGGATAGGAATTTGCATAGATTTGGTAGTCGTCATTACAAGTACAGAGTTTACAAAGGAAGATGCTAACATCGAGGTAGGCTTTCTTGTTAAAAATCCTGGAGGAAGACTGCTTTTACGCATTCTTCATCATCGTTTTCATCGTCATCATCCTCGATCTCTTGGAGACGAGGGATTTCTTCTTTGGCTACCTTGGTGACCTTCTTGGTAGGTCGGGTGGGGGTACCTGTGGGACACTGTTGGGGAAAAGCAGGGCAGCAGAGGGAGGAGTGTCCCAGTAGTCGGCATCGGAAGCAAAGTTTCTTCTTGATGCAGCGTTTTCTTTCTTTGGGGGTAAGTTTCCCAATGGTTCAGACAATGTCTACGTCCATGGCATTGGGATCTTTTCGGGGGGAGGAGGACAAGGAGGGAGAGTTTTGGGAGGTCAGGCGATAGGTTCTTTTTGTGATTTCTTGGGTTCGTTCCCACATAGTCTGGAAGTGGGTGGTCTTCTTGTACCAATCCTCAATGGACATCGGCAGGGATTCCATGGAGTAGATTCTCATCATCAGGGGTTGTGGGAGGCCTGCAGAGAGATAGGAGATGAGGACGTTATCATCCAAGATCTTGGAGACAACCACGTTGTTGTGGAAGTTGGCAATGTATTTGGTTAGGGAGGGTTCATAAATCCCTTTCTTCTTGATCATCCTTGTGGTGGTGAGCCAGGCGATGGCATTGCCAATCAAGTCTTGATGTTCGAAGGTGGTTTTGAAGTCTTTGATGAAGTCAGGGAACTTTCCTAGGGTGATGATCCTGGTGACCATGCATTTCTGGCGAAAGGTGGTGGCCCATGTGGCGGCAGACCCTTCGGTCATGTGGGAGAGGGCGAACACGATTTGTTTAGCGTCGGTGTCATAGATGTCCTCATTAATGAGGAGGTAGAATTGTACAGTGTTAAGCCACTGTATGGATGTAGTAGGGGACCCATCGAAGGGTGCAGGGACTCCAAGATGGAGTTCCTTTCCAGTGGACATAGTTGCTCGGATCAGAGGTGGCCTAGGGAACATGGGATGCATTCGAGATAGAGGAAACCCAGTGAGCACTGGGTGCAGGCTAGGTCTGGGAGGGAGAGGAAAGACAGGTTGCAAGGTAGTGGGAGTGGGAGACGGAGGGGTAGGTACTCGCAGAAGGTTAAGTTGGGCGGATAGATCATGGGAGAGTCAGAGGGTCTCCTCTTGTTCTTCCCGGGTGGTAGGGTAGGTGTCTGGATCGGAGTGATTGAGGGATGAGGGGGATGGGGGTTCAGGGGACGAAGGTTGTTCGGTGACGTTGCCACGAGGGATGAACCACTGGGTGGGGGTCCTTGGATCAATGGTGGTGCTTTGCCCAGGGAGTCACCCCATTCAGGCTGAAGGTGGAAGTGGGGGGTGCGAGTGTCCAGGGAATCACCCCGTTTGGACTGATGGTGGGAGTGGGATGAGGAGTGGGAATGACCTAGTAGTCACCCATAGAGAGAAGCTTAGTCTTTTGTTACGTCGGGCTAGAACCGACGGGATCTCGAGTGAGTAACTGCCTCGGTGACAGACAAACAAGGTGGACTTAGGGGTACACCGATAGAGGACTTCAGGTATGGTGAGATATAGGTCTAGTGCCTAATACCAGAGATGAAGGTTACTCGTTGGGAAGACCTGCGGAGTCGCAGAGAGAGTTCAAGGGGATTCCTTGACTTCAGGGGCAAGGGAAGACCAAGGGCGACCCTTAGCCTTAGTGTGTCAATACTGACGATGACAAGAGGTGTGAGGAGGAGGCAAAGTAACTCGTAGTATTCGAGAAGACTAAGCTTAAGGAAATACATGTGGAGATGCTAGGGTTTAAATAATACTGCCAAGAAGCTTAGGTAAGGGAATGCATCAGCATTTGAGATAAGGGGTGAGTCATCCAATAAGGGAGTGAGTCACAACGAGTCATGGCTATTAATATAATGGTTCCAAAGAATACCAGTAGTCAGCGAAAGGCAGAAGGAACCAGGGAAGCGGTACATAAGGCAGTAATGGCGTACCTGATGTCCAAAGGCAATGAGGACAAAGGAAGGCATAGCTAAGTACAAAGGAAAAGAAAGAAAAAGAGATACGTATCCACAGTTGTAACACTTTCCATGAGGTCAGGAACCAGAGTTTAGTTTGGGGTCCCTTGTGGCTGTGGATTGCTTCTATTTTGTACTCTTCTTCGTGATTGATGACATCAGGTGGTGGGCATAGAAAGGGAGTGCCATATGGTTTGGAGGTGCGATAGGGAGATAAGAGAGTGGCATGGAAAACATTGTGTATGCGCCATATGGGAGGGAGTCGGAGGCAGTAGGATATTGGAGATAGAACTTGGGAGATTTCAAATGGGCCATATCTCTTGGGAGCGAGTTTCCTGGAGGGGAGTTGGAGGCAGAGATTGGTGGCTTCTAGCCAGACCTTATCTCCCACTTTCCAGGGGGAGAATTTGTGAAGGGAGCGATTGGTCATGAGTTTTCAGGCAGATTCATGGGCAGCGAGGGCTTTCAGTCTATTTTTGTCTAGTATGGTGAGGCGGTTTTCAAGGGTGGGGATGAAGGTTTTTCCAAGAGGGGGGAAAGTTTGGGGTTCATAGCTGTAGAGAAGGGAGAAGGGGGATTTCTGGGTGGAGGAATGGGGGGCAGAGTTGTGGTGAAATTTGGTGGAGGGTAAGGATGATGACCAGGAGTGGGGGAGGTTGGCACAGAAGATATGAAGGTAGACTTCCAATTCTTGGTTGGTTGGTTCAGTTTGTCCGTTGGTCTGCAGGTGGTAGGCGGAGGATAGTTGGATGTCATACTTCAGTAGGCAAGTGAGTTCAAGGGCGAAGGTGGAGGCAAATTGAGGACCTCTGTCAGAGATGATGGAGTCATAGAGGCTGAATCTTTTGAATATGTGGTTTAAAAAAAGGAGGGCTATTCCTGCTGCATCAATGGATTTTGAACAAGGGGTTAGAATTACCCCCTTACTAAGGCCATGGTTGACCACGACCATGATGGAATTGAAGCCATCAGAGAGGGGATATTACAGTTTTTCTTCCATATCATCATATACTTCTGGTTGTTCGCTTCGCTTCCATAATCTCCTACAGAGGACGACACACACTGCGCGTCCAAACAGCTTACTTGTTTCTGTGCAGACCCTCTTCCTTGTTCATTCATAGCTTACCTTTAGGCTCCCCTTGTACCATGACTATCAGCATGGACTCATCTTCTAACTAGGTTCTCTTACGCCTAGTTGTTTCTTTTCATTCCATGGCATTCCACATAGTTCTATAGCCCCTGCAGGTTTTTCTGATACTATAAGTAACTAGGTCTCTGCATGTACTTTCCCTATTCTTGATCTGCACAACACTAGCATATAATCTAGAGTCCCTCTCGAATCCACCTGCTCCTAGAAGTTCTTAGCAACTCTAAGAACTTTCCCTAAGCCCTAGTGATTCCTAGGGATCCCCTTGAGCATCACATTCCAATCAGACATCGGTCTCTCCATGAGTATTGCCTGATTGTTGACTCCCCTCAAACACTGTCCTCTTTCGTATGCTATGCGTAACAAAAGATCAAGAATCTCCTCTGGTCCCACCTCCTTAGGTGAAGGACCCCCCACCCACCCATCATGTCATTCAAAGCACTGGAGGAAAGCAACTCAGAACTCCCTGACCTTTCCCAATACCAAACCCCCTCTAGGAGAATTGCCAGGTCTAGCAGAACCCCCCTCCTTGATCCCTCCTTCGCACCCAGAATCCCAGCTCAATGATCCACAACTGGACCACCACCTCATCAGCCCAGTCCACCACCTCGTCAGCCCAGTCTACCCCCATCCTCACTCCCTAGCCCAATCAACATCTCTAGATCACCATTGCCCACCATGCCCTCCGAACTGAAAGCCACCCTACCGGCCAATTTTACCAGCCTTGCCTCTGATGCCTCCTGATGGATGAAGGTGATGAATGCCTACTTCCTGATCAACCAAACCCTATATCCTGATGATCCCGAAAAAATCATGACTGCCCTCAACAAGATGCCCTCTGGTCGAGGAGCCTCCTTTGCCAAAGCTTGGCATGACAAGATGGCCGATCCCTCCATCACCACTGGAAAATCCTTCAAAGACTTTGTCAAGGACTTTGAAACCACCTTCTTCCCCTATGACGTCAAAGCCACTGCTTGCCTTGAATTGGCGAAACTGTGCCAGAAAACCACCTGCGCCGGGGACAGGTTTCAACAATATATCACCGATTTCCAAAACTTAGCTGGGAAATCTGACATTACCAATGAAACCACCCTCATTGACCACTTCACTCTTGGATTAGATCAACAGATCACTACCATGATCCTGTCCATGGGGACTATCCCCACCACCATCGCTGACTGGATCACTAGGGCAAAGGCCTTCCATGCCCAGAAAATGAGAATTCAATCACTCCATGCTGGAACCACCCCATCTTCCTTCTCCTTCGGTAATTGCACCCCCAAGGACTCGAATGCCATGAATGTTGATGCATCCACCATGCTGACCAAGCTCACCTCTGCTGAAAGAGCTAAATGCATCAAAGAAGGATGCTGTTTTCACTGTTGAACAATCGGACACGATGCCCACAATTGCAGAAAGACCTCTGCCCCTGGACATCCTCAGAATATCAGAACCACCATCACCACTCCCAGTACTTCTGTCACCCCCCCCCTCTCCAAGCCTGCCCAACCATCCCCCCTCCAACAGTACATAAGCTCCCTCCAGACCTCAGGGAAAAACAAGGCTGAGATTCTTGCTGTACTCAAGATGTGTTATGATGAAGACAAAGAGGGGGAAGAGGTGAATGCCATCCAGTTCGCTAATGTTCAGAAAGCCAAGGATTTTTAAAAAGGGGAGTCGCCTTGACGTCTTCTTCCCCCATTACCACCCATGTACTCGTAGCATCAAAAGAAAATAGAACTTTGTGTCTTGATGTCTCAGTACAAACCGTCGAAACCACTGCCCTCATTGACTCTGGTGCCACTGGAAATTTCATTGACCCCCACCTCCTACCAAGAGGGAAGTTTCACCTAACCCGACTACACTCCCCCATCACTGCCTTTAACATTGATGGCACCAAGAATGCCTCTGGAACTATTTCCTGGACCACCATTGCCCCCGTTTCTCATGGATCCTTTTCCACAACAGAGAAATTCTTCATCCTCTGACAAAAAGAACCTCAGATCATTCTAGGAATGCCTTGGCTGACAAAATGGAACCCCAATATCGACTGGAAAAGACAAACCATTTCCATACCTCTAAGAAGGGTCAAGAGGACTCTTCGTAAGCACCCTCCCCGAGAAGAGGCCTTGGAAACTGAGATATACAAACTCTCCATCTCCACCAAAATCGCCCAACAATCCATTTGCCAAGATGTAATCATCCCCAATTTCTGCGCTGATTTCGCGGATGTGTTCGCTGAAAGCACACACAATACTCTATCCAAACATCGTCCCTTTGATCACACCATCAACCTCAAAGACTCTTTTGTCCCAAAAATCACTAAGATATACTCTCTTAACCTGAAGGAACATGAAACTCTCACTGACTTCATCAAGGAACACCTAAAGACTGGACGCATCATTCCCTCTAAATCTCCCCAAGCATCCCCATTTTTCTTCATCCCAAAAAAAGATGGCTCCCTCCGACCTTGCCAGGACTATCGATATCTTAACTCCCACACCATCCAGAACACCTACCCCCTCCCTCTCATCTCTGATATCATCGACGACCTGAAAGACGCTAACCTCTTCACCAAAATGGACATTCAATGGGGATACAACAACATTCGCATTTGGGAGTCTGACCAATGGAAGGCTGCATTTATCACCCCCCTAGGCCTCTTCGAACCTATGGTCATGTTCTTCAGTTTCTTGGATGCCCCCTCCACCTTCCAGACATTCATGAATCACATCTTTGCTGACATGATTGCTGAATGATGGCTTAAGGTCTACATGGATGACTTAGGAATCTGCACCAAAGGACCCCTATCCCTTCATCACGAACGCATCCATCGAGTCCTCCTCCAACTGTGAGAGAACAACCTCTCCCTCAAACTCTCTAAATGTTCCTTCGACACCCCCACCATGGAATACTTAGGCCTGGTTGTCGGGAAGGGACAACTATAAATGGACCCTGGAAAACTCACCGCCCTCAAAGAATGGAAACCCCCCTCCACTGTCATGGGAATCCGATCCTTCCTGGGGTTTGCCAACTTCTACCGCAAATTTATTCCAAACTTCTCCAACATCGTTGCCCCTCTGACCTTCCTTACCAAGAAAAATGAATCCTGGATATGGACACCCCTCCAACAAAAAGCCTTCGACACCCTCATCTCCACCCTCTGCTCAGCCCCTGTCCTAAGCCTTCCCAACCCCACCAAACCCTTCCTTCTCATGACTGATGCTTCCCTCATTGCAGCTGGTGCTGTCCTCATGCAGACAAACCCCAATGGTGACCCCAAACCTGTGGCTTATTTCTCCAAGACCTTCGCCCCCGCAGAACATAATTATGATATCTACGACCGTGAACTACTAGCCATCATTCTTGCTCTCTCTGAATGGTGCCACCATCTCCAATGTGCCGCTCACCCTGTCACCATCATCACCGACCACAAAAACCTCTTCTATCTTTGTGACCCCTGAAAACTTTCTTGTCAACAAGCCCGCTGGGCTCTCTTGCTCCAGGACTATGATATCACCTGGCAGGTCACCCCTGGCTCGCAAATGGCCCCTGCAGACACCCTATCCTGCTGTAATTTTGTCGACACCACCCTAGACAACATCAATGCCTCCATCCTCCCCAAACCCCTCGTCATTAATGCACTCGACCTCACCCTCACTGACCTTATCAAATCCTCCACCCCCTCTGACCCCCTTGTCACTCGAGCCCTTTTGGCGATATCCTCCAACGCACCACTCTTCCCTCGCTTCTTCGTTCATGACTGGACCTTCAAGAACGGCCACCTTTTTTTCTGCAATCGCATGTACGTCCCACCCCCTGCTCACAGCCAACTTCTACACACCATCCACTCCTCCCCCCTGTCCGGCCACATGGGTGTCTTCTGCACCAAAACCATTCTTGAACATGACTTTTGGTGGCCTGGACTGGCCACCTTCATCAAACATTTCATTGCAGGATGCCCCATTTGCCAACAGAACAAAGTCAACACACACCCCATGACCCCCCCACTTCTCCCTATCCCCTCCTCCACCCCCATCCCTTTCTGCCAAATTTCCATTGATCTAATCACTGACCTCCCCCTATCCGAGGGCTTTGATTCTACCATGGTCGTGGTCAACCATGGCCTTAGTAAGGGGGTGATTCTCACCCCTTGCTCCAAAACCATTGACACTGCTGGCATTGCTCTCCTTTTCTTCAACAACATATTAAAACAGTTTGGCCTCTATGATACCATCATCTCCGACCGAGGCCCACAATTTGCCTCCGCTTTTGCCCTCGAACTCGCCTGCTTACTGAAATATGACATTCGCCTCTCCTCCGCTTACCACCCCCAAACCAATGGTCAAACCAAACAAAACAATCAAGAGTTAGAAGTATATCTATGCATCTTCTGTGCTGACCTCCCCCACTCCTGGTCCACTGCCCTACCCTCCGCAGAATTCCACCACAACTCTGCCCCCCATTCATCCACCGTATTGTACTGCCTTTGCCTTCCCCCCACATGGCGCATCCATGACGTGTTCCACACCTCCCTTCTATCCCCTTATTGCATGACAGGACCATATGGCACCCCTTTCCTACTTCCTCTGCCTAACATCATTGACCAAGAAGAAGAATACGAAGTCGAAGCGATCCACAGCCACAAGGGACCCAGAACCAAACTGCAGTTCCTGACCTTATGGAAAGGTTACCCATGGTCAGAAGACACCTGGGAACCCGAAAACAACTTACATCACACTCCAAAACTTCTCTCCACCTATAAACAACTCCACTCCCTCTAGATCTAGCAAGCTTGTAAGACGTCGGTCTCTCCATGAGTATCGCCTTACAATCTTGAAGTTTATGCCCCTCGCTTTCCTCTTCTTCCTCAACGATGTCCTCCTTTTCTGTAACAACCACCTCCTCCCCTACATCCTCCTCATCCTCCTCACAATCGCTCTTATGATCACAGCGAGCCTTCCCTGGATTTCTTCCAGAACTCAACAGACTCTCCTTATTCGCTGCAATCCTCGAGACCCCTGCACTTGCCCACGCAATAGAACTTCACCCTCTCTTCCTTGAGGACGAGGTAACCCACTCCCTAATCTGCACGTACCACACAGTCACTTCGGCCCTCTGGCTCGCTGAATCCCTCACCCCACCTGACCCTGCCCTCCGCTTCACTATGACTGAAGCCCACCGCCATTCGCTCACCACCCTATCCCTTCATGGCTTTGGCTCTTATGCTGAAGAAATTCCCCAAGGGCTCATTTACCCCACCATACATTGCATCCTATCCTCCCTTCCCCCAGCCCAATGCGACCAATACACCCAATCTGTAGAATCTTTTTTATTAGCTCAACCCAGGCCTCTCCCACTTCCTATTCCCCTGCCTTGCTCCCCCACAGCCCTAACATCCAGATTGTTGTCCCCCCCCCTCCAGACACTCCTACCATTGTGGCCACCTCCGAAGAGTCCAGCGAGGAGGAGGAGGAAGAACCCTGTCCCCCGATGTTCCCAGTAACCTCCACA
>JBBPLO010000675.1:0-16158 GCA_038089835.1 Retiboletus flavoniger | reverse complement strand
GGTGATAGTGCCTATTCTTTGTCAACTTGGCTTGTCCCCCCTTTCAAAAAGCCAAGAAACCAGGCATTGAATAGGCAGCAGAGAACCTTTAACTACTTTTTATCCAAGGTAATTTTGATTCTATGTTTTATTTTTGAATTTTACTCATAAGTTTAGGTTTGGGTGAGGGTGGAACATGCATTTGGTTCACTCAAGGGCTGCTTCCAATCACTTTGTGAGCTGCACATTTCAATCAGTTCTGAAAAGGACTTTGAATATGCCCAAAGTTGGATCCTTTGTTGTATAATCCTTCACAACATGATTATTCGATTTGAAGAGCAGAGATATGGGCCAAAATCACCACAAAGGCAGGCTTCAGAGGCTTGGGCAAGGCAGGAGGCAGGCCCAGTTGAGGAGGAACTTGATGAGGTTGGAGTAGATGTTAATGATGGAAGACCAGGCTGTTACGCTGGGCTGTGGAATACCAGCAGGGACTCAAGGTGAGCTCTACATGGGTACGAAGATGAGGGAGGATACGCAGGGTGTTCCAACAGTAGTTTTCGGAGACATGCATTCAAGGGGGTACCTTGAACGGAAGCAATGCCAAACGGCCTGCGAGTGGACTTCAAGGGGTTTCCTTAAGTCCGGGATGAAGGTACAAGGTGAAGGCCTCAGGGAAGTCCCTTAGCCTTAGTGTGCTGGTTACAGACAGCGATGAGTAGAGCGAGGAGTGGCTTAGAGCTTGTAGAATTGAGTAGACTAAGCTAAGGAGAATACATAGCGGGGAGAATGCTATAAGTACATATGCCAAGACACTTAGGTAATGGGTTCTTAGTGAACCCGAGATAAGGAGTGAGTCATCCATAGATAAGGATGAGTCACGACGAGTCAGTTCTAATAATACAATGGTTCCAAGATAAGGTGGAATGGAAGGAACCGGGGAAGCGGAACTCGAGGCATAAATGGAGTTCCTAAGTCCGAGATAAGGCGAGAGACGTATGAGGACTTAGCTAAGTAAAAGGAAAAGAAAGGAAAAAGGGCGATCCACCATGGATCATAACATTACCCCCGTGCTAGGGGTGAGACTCCAATGAACCTTCCTCAAAGGTCAATAAATCCAGCACCCAGGGAGCCTGTCATGTTAGCATAAGTGATGTCATCAAAGACGTCATTGACGTCATCATCTTTGTAGTTGTTTGACTCGATAGGGGAGTGATGGTGACAAGGTCGGCGGTTGTGGTGACGTGGTGGTGGTATGGGACACAGGGGAGGAGATGGGCAAACCCTACGGTTGCGGCGTTGTTCCAGGGATCGATTTCCTTGGGAGGACCCAGAGGACGAGGAGAAATGAGGAGAGGGAGGAGGTCGACAAAGAGGGCAGCATTTCTGCGAGTGACCAGGGGCGAAGTTGAGACATATTGGGCATTGGTAGACTTGGCAATCGGCCCGAAAGTGACTGAGACGGTGGCAATGGAAGCATGCCTGGCGGTATCTGGGATGGGATGGCAGAAGGGGGGTAGAACCATCATTGCCCATCCAGAATGCTTCCGCTCGATCTAGGAAGTCTATCTCGGCCTGGTCAAGGGGGGATGCAGACGCAGAGGGGGTAGAGTTGGCTCAGTGAGCCTGGAGATCAGAGTGTCCTTTGAGGTACTGGTCAAGGTCCTGAAAGAACTCAAGGGCTCCGAGCTGGTGGGCTAGGAGTAGTGATACAGTGCGTAGGTCTCTATAGATGGAGGTGATGATGGTGTGGAGACATGCGCGTTGCGCATTGGAAGGGTTAGGGGGGATGAGGCCGAGCTGGGCGATCTGCAGATAGAGTTTGGAGACAAGCTCCAAGGGGGATGCGTCTTCGACAAAGGATTGCATAGGGATGAGGAGGTGGGAGTCAGTCAAGGCCGATGTGAGTTCCTGAAGGTTGTCTCAGGAAGGGTAGTCTTCCCATAGGTGGTGGGCATTTATGGGTACATCGACGCTCAAGATAGGCATCAGGACGATGGTGGCCAGGGAGACTGGTGGTAACTCGGGGGAGCGGTCACCCCAATGTAGGGGACTGGCAGCAGGGGATCCCCATCTGGGGGAGGCAGCATGGGAGGAGGAGGTCAGGGAGTCATACATGGTGGAGGTGTGTGAAGCTATCGTAGGGAAGTCTATAGGTAAGTCCTCGGCGAGGACAACATTGTGTTTGTCAGCTAATGGAGAAGAAAGAGGAGGGGAAGAATGGAGAGACGATACAGTGGTGATGGATGACATTGTAGGTATTTGACAGTTTTCTTTTGTTTTCTTTCTTTTGTACGTTACGAGGGGAAAGAGGGAGAGAGGAATAAACTAAGGGGAAAAGGTGCAGGGGTGTGCCTTCTTATATACGAGGAGGATGGTCTGTGCGTGTCTGAGGTCTTTTTTGGGAAGCCAGGAGTCATCGTCGGCAGAGTATCCTTTCCATCGGACTAGGTAGTGGCGCTTATCCGAAGCACCTCAGTGGCATATGATCTTTTCTATTTCATACTCCACTTGTCCGTCGACAAGTTCCAGCGGGTTCTTTTTGAAATGGGGGCCATAGACGGTGTTACGTGAAGCGTAGCGAAGGAGGTCTCGAGGGAAACGTTCAACTAGAGGCGATACTCACAAAGAGACTGACTTCTCTAATGGAAGGTTTTCAGAGAAACTTAGGGATTTGGGACTTAGGATGAGACTAGGGATGATTCAAGATATACGCTTGTATTGCACAGATCAAGTATGAGAATACATCAGGGAGGAATACGTAGTCTTTATAGCTACTGGACCAGCGCACAGACCATGGAAGGAGAAAGAACAATGATGACTAATCATTAAGGAATTAGATGGAAGGACAAGGAATACTAGCTGACATAAGAGAGTCAACGAGGAGGAGTTAGTCCATAGAGATACTCATAGTGTAACCATGATCAGCGACATGGAGATGAACTAGGAGAAGAGCAGAAGAATTGACTACTACTAGGTAGGCATTGGAGAGACGTCTGGATGGTTGACGTCTCCAGTTAGTCCAAAGGGAAAACGAGGTTACTAATATTACGCAATGATAAAGGAGGAAAATGGTAACATTACCCCCTTCGTACAATTGAGCTCCAGGCTCGATAACCACACCTCGGCGGCTCCAAGGATTAAGTGGATGATGAGAAGGGGCTGAAGATCGCCAGCTGCTGAGAAGGGGTAGCACGCTCAAATGTACAGTCATCAATGATGTGCCCAGATTGATGGCAAGTTCCACAGACTCTAGAGGGGCAGTATCGGTCACCATGTCCCCAGTGATGACAGTAGTCGCATTGGATAGTAAGACATTCACGGGCAAGGTGGCCTGGTTTGAGGGTGCGACAGTTGGGGCATCGATAGGTGGGGCAGTTCTGTTGGTAATGACCCTGGCCAAAACAGTGAAAGCAACGAGTGGCGTCGGTTGCTAACGGTAGGTGGAGTAGGTGGTGGCGAGGGAGGACACGGGTTGGGAAGGATAGGATGTTGCCAGAGGGGGTGGGGAGGACAATGGGCATGAGTGGGGCATTTGCGATGAGTTCGTCAGAGGTAGAACTAGATTCTTCCTTGTCAGAGTCAACAGCGGTGGGGGTTTCAGCCAGAGCGGGGGAGGTGAGGCGAGAGGAGAGCAAGAGGGTACGAGGGGGAGGTACCGGGAGAATGATAGGATGGGGTCGATTGAGCAGGAAGTTATCTAGGGATAGGGTGTAATGGTCGTGCTGGTCCTGTGGAAGAGACATGTAAATTCTACGAAAGGTGGGGTAAATGTTGAGAGGGGGAATGGATTCGACGTAGGTATGGAAACCATGATGGAAGAGAGCGAGGAGAATATTCTTAGAGACGCCGGTGAGGGTGAAGTATGTGGCGTGGTTGGGGGAAGGGTTGGTCCAGATCATTCGAGCGATGCGTGATGTTCTGTGGAAGGCTTTGATGAGATCCTGAGTGGGGTAGTCATCGTTGAACATTTGATCTTGTTCGATGATGAATAACAAAGCGGGGGTATCCAGGACATTGGCATAAAGCTTGAGTATGGCGTGTTCAGGGAGGTAATTAGGGTAGACATTGCAGGTTCAAAGGGGGGAGATTTGTCTGGCGAGAGGGGAGGTGGCAATGGCAGAGGTGAGGAAGGACATGGTTGATAGAGGGAAGTTTTGATTTGGGTGCAGGTAAGAGATACTCACGAAGAGACCATTGATTACCAGCGCCCCATTCACAGATTGTGGAGTTGTTTATAAGTGTTTAAGAGGCAAGTGGAGTGTCGGAGATTAGTTTCTGGTTCCCAGGTGTTTTTGGAGGATGGGTATCCTTTCCATGCAGTGAGATATTTTAGCCTATTGGTGGGACCTTTATGTGCTAAAATAGCTGCGACTTCATATTCTTCCTCTTGGTTGATAAGGTCAGGTGGGGGTTTTAGGAAACTGGGGCTGAAGGCAGCAGTGGTGTGATAGGGCGATAACAGGGAGGCATGGAAGACGTCGTGGATTTTCCAGGAATGAGGGAGGCAGAGTTGGTATGATAAGGGAGATAAGGTTCGGATGATTTCGAATGGTCCTAACCTTTTTGGGGATAGTTTCCTGGAAGGGTATTGCAGTCGGAGATTGGTGGTCTCGAGCCATACCTTATCTCCGACTTTCCATGGGGTAAACTTTCTCCAGGAACAAGATATCATTAATTTCCGGGCGATTTCATGAGCCGCAAGGGCTTCTTTTCGGGCGGAATCAAGAGTGGAGAGTCATTCCTCAAGGGCAGGGATAAAGGTTTTTCCGAAGGGAGGGAAGAATCAGGGTTCATATCTGTATAGTAGAGAGAAAGGGGATTTCTTAGTGGAAGAGTGAGGAACGGAGTTGTGGTGGAATTTGGCAGCAGGTAGTAGGGAGGACCAAGAGTTGAAGTTGTTGGTGCAGAAGATTCTCAAGAATATTTCGAGTTCTTGGTTGGTTCGTTCTGTTTGGCCATCGGTTTGGGGGTGGTAGGCAGAGGACAGGCAAACGTCATATTTGAGTAGTCTGGCAAGTTCAATGGCGAAGGCGGATGAGAATTGTGGGCCCCTGTCAGATATGACAGAGTCATAAAGGCCAAATCGTTTGAAGATGTTTTCGTAAAATAGGAGGGCTACTCCCACCGCGTCGATGGTTTTGGAACAAGGGATGAAAATTACCCCCTTACTAAGGCCATGGTCGACCACGACCATGATCGAGTTGTGGCCGTCGGAGACAGGGAGGTCAGAGATGAGATCCACTGATAGCTGTCGGAACGGAAGGGGCGAAGATGATGCGATTGGGGATAAAGGGGGCCAAGTGGGGTGGGTGTTAGGTTTGGCTTGTTGGCAAGTGGGGCAACCGCGGATGAAGTGTCGCACAAAGGTGGAAAGCCCCGGCCACCAGAAATCCCGTTCGAGGAGGGCTTGGGTGCGGAAGGTGCCCATATGGCCTGAGAGGGGGGAAGAATGGATGGAATGGAGCAGGGAGGATCATGCTGTTGGTGGTACATACATGCGATTTTGGTAGAAGAGGTGGCCATTATCAAATGACCAATCAGCTAGTGAGGAGCGGGGGAATAGAGGGGATCCAGAGGAGAGAGCTTTGATGGCATCGAGGACAAGAGGGTCTTTGGCAGAGGAGGATTGGATGTGTTTGGCTAAGGAGAGATCCAAAGCGTTGATTATTACAGGGTCGGGGACGATGGAAGAGTCGAGGTTATCACAGGTGGTGTCAATGAAGTTGCGGTGGGAGAGTGCGTCAGCGGGACCCTGTTATGAACTCGTACGCCCCTAGCCTTTTTCCTTCGTCACGTGTCCTCGTCCCTCGTCCACGCGCCTCCGCTCCCGCCCCCATACCCTCGTTGACCCTACAGGAGAGTACTCTCTCTTCTTAGCCACTGTAGGAGTCCCCTCGCCTCCCTTCGTCCTAGCCCTCAGCTACCTCTGAGCTCGTCCTCGTCACTGCTAGCCCCTAGGCTATCCAGTCACCCTTAGCTAACCCTTAGCTAACTCCTAGACCCGGCTACCTCCGGCACCTCATCCCTCTGTCGCATCTGCGCGACTCCATCAGACACTCATGTCTACCACGTGATCTCCACGACCCTCGTGACTTCCACGTGACCCTCGGTCTCCCTTACCTCGGAGATACCCTCGTCCTACCCTTAGTCCTCGGCTACCTCCAAGCCTCCTCTCGTCCCCGCTCTAGGACCCTCCACATGATCCTCACGTGACCACTACACCCTCGTGACCTACGCGTCCTTCCACGTGATGCTTACGCCTTACCCACGTCTCGCTATCGACTGGTATTCACACCGCGTCTCCCGGTCCCCTCCTATCATCACGTCCTGGTACCCTCCGCGGACCCCTAGCTCCTAGCTTACGCGTCCCTCCCATGCGTATCCCATATCCCGCATCTTGGCACGACCTCGTGCCCCTATCCTAGCTTACGCGTCCCCTCGTGTTCCCTTGGCCTAGACGGCCATCTCCTATCCGCCGCCTTGGCACTCCTCGTGCCTTAGCCGATACTCACGTGTCCCTCCCACGAGTATCCCTTATCCCGCGTCTTGGCACGACCTCGTGCCCCTATCCTAGCTTACGCGTCTACTACGCGTCCCCTTGTGCCCCCTTGGCCTAGACGGCCATCTCCTATCCGCCGCCTTGGCACTTCTCGTGCCTTAGCCGATACCCATGCGTTCCCCACGCCCTCCGGGCTCCAACAGCCCCTTTACCTTCTTAGTATTCCTTATACCTCCATTGACGCTTACGCGTCCTTATGGCTCCAACAGCCGCCTCTTATCTCTCGCTTCGGCACTCCTCGTGCCTTCAGCTACCTATGCGTGCTCTCGCGTATCCCCTTCTTGTATCCGGCATTCCTCGGCCATCTCTCGTCCCTCATGGTACGCCTGCCTATCGACGTATCATCTCCCTTCTATATATACATCTCTCCTGTTCCTCATGGACCTTTATCTCACCTTCATACGTCCGCGTATATATCACATGGTCTGTGCACCCTTTAGACTCCTATATAAGCATAGTACCATCATCGTGTATTCCCCACTCTGATCATTAACGTTACATTACCATTCAACCTTGTCCTTCAAAGTGCCATCTCCTGTCGGGTGCTCCTTGTCCTCGCCCCTTGGGGCCACCTTGAGGTCAGACCTCTCCGCTATCTTGTCTTCGAAAGCCGTGGGCTCCCAACCCCACGGTAGTAGAACACGCTGGGACAGTTCCGCCGCGTTCCCCCAGCACGCTCAGTCCCGACGCCTTTGTTCCGCCTTGCCCCGATGGCGCAGTCGTAACAGACCCATCTTGGAGCCCAGTGTGACTTTCCAGAGGATGTCAAAGTCCTGGAGGAGGAGTGCCCAGTGCGCCTGTCAACGAGAGAGTTTTCGAGGATCACAGATATAGGAGAGGTTTTTGTGGTCGGTGATGAGGGTGATAGGGAGGGAGGAGCCATGGAGGTATTGGCGCCATTCCAGAAGAGCGAGAATTACTGCGAGGAGCTCTCAATCGTAGATGTCATAGTTTTGCTCTGCTGGGGAGAAGGTTTTGGAGAAATAGGCGATGGGTTGGAGATCGCCATTTACGTCATGCTGCATAAGGACTGCATCCACTGCGAGAAGGGAAGCGTTGGTCATGACGGAGAAGGGTTTGGTAAGATCAGGGAGTGCAAGGACAGGTGCGTGGCAGAAGGAAGAGATGAGGGTGGTGAATGCGTGTTGTTGGAGGGGTGGCCAGAGCCAAGGTTGGTCTTTGTGGGTGAGTAAGGTAAGGGGGGCGACGATGTTAGAGAAGTTGGGGATGAACTTTTGATAGAAGTTGGCAAAGCCTATGAATGATCGGACACCTTTGGTGGAGGTGGGGGGTTTCCAATCACAGATGGCGATGAGTTTGAGGGGGTCCATGCGGAGCTTTCCTTGGACGATGACGAGTCCGAGATATTCCATAGTTGGTGTGTCGAAGGAGCATTTCGTGATTTTTACGGACAGGTTGTTCTCTCTAAGTCGTTGAAGAACTCGTCGAGTTCGTTCGTGGTGGAGGGAGAGAGTACCTTTGGTGTGAAGTCCAAGATCATCCATGTAGATTTTAAGCCATCGTTCGGCGATCATGTCGGCGAAGATGTGATTCATGAAGGCTTGGAAGGTGGATGGCGCGTTGGAGAAACCGAAGAACATGCAAGTGGGTTCGAATAATCCCAAGGGGGTGATAAAGGCGGCCTTCCATTGGTCGGTTTCGCGAAGACAGATGTTGTTATATCCCCAGCGAATGTCCATTTTGGTGAAGTAGTTGGCGTCCTTCATATCGTTGATTAGGTCAGATATGAGAGGTAAAGGGTAAGTGTTTCGGATGGTGTGGCTGTTGAGGTAGCAGTAGTTCTGGCATGGGCAGAGGGATCCATCTTTTTTGGGGACAAAGAAAAATGGGGAAGCCTGGGGGGATTTTGACGGAATGATGTGACCAGTTTTAAGATGTTCATTGATGAATGATTGGAGAGCGATTTTTTTGGTGGGATTCAGGGAGTAGATTTTGGCGATTTTTGGGTGAAAGGTGTCTTTGAGATCGATGGTGTGATCGAATGGGCAGTGTGGAGGAAGTTGGTTATGGGTGGCTTCAGCGAAAACGTCGGCGAAGTCTGTGCAAAATTCCGGGATAGGTACGTCTTTTGGTTCGGAGGTGATGGCAAGTTCGGTAGAAATGGTAGTTTTGTTCACTGTTTCTTCGAGAAAACCATTCAGGGGAGGGTTCTCACGAAGAGACCTCTTGACCCTCTCAGGTGATCTGGAAGGGAAGGTGAGGGTTCGGGCTTGCCAGTCGATGTTGGGGTTCCAAGTGTTTAGCCAGGGGATGCCTAGGATGATTTGGGGTTGTTTTTGCCGAAGGACAAATAGTTTTATTGGGAAAGAAAGGGATCTGCAGGTAATTTGTGTTTCAGTGATCCAGTTGATTCTTCCAGCATGATTTTCCGATCCATCTACGTTGAATGCGAGGATGGGGTATTGGAGTCGCTGGAGTGGGAATTTTCCTTTGGGGAGGATTTGGGGGTCTATGAAGTTTCCGGTTGCCCCGGAATCGATTAGGGTGGTGGTGTCGACGGTTTGTTGCACAGTTACTTTGAGACGTAGAGTCCTATTGTTTGGCAAAGCTACTAGTACATTGGGAGAAGTAGACATCGGGGCTACTTCTCTGTTCAAAAATCCTTTACTTCTTGGATTTTAGCGACCGTTACTCCATTTACTGCTTCTCCCAGATTTTCCTTGGGGTCTTCTTCATAGCACATTTTGAGGACGGAGAGGATTTCTTTTTCGTCCTTTCCTCCAGTACGAAGAGAGTTGATGTAGAGTCCTAATGGGGAGCTCGGTTTAGGTGGTGGGGCGGGGGGGCGAGTGTTTTCAATGGGGGTTGTGGTGGTAGTAGTGCGGACTTGGAAGGTCCAGGGAGTAGGGGTAGAATTGTTGGTTTTTCGGCAGTTCCTGGCGTCATGGCCTACGATTCGGCAGTGGAAGCACCTTCCTTCTTTTATGCATTTAGCTCGCTCAGTGGGCGTGAGCTTGGTCAGGGTGGTGGTGTCGATTTCCATGGCGTTGGGGTCTCGTGGAGTTCGTTGATTGAGAGAAAAGGGGGTGGGGTTGGTGCCGATGTGGAGTGCTTGGATTCTCATTTTTTGGGCATGAAAGGCTTTCGCTTTGGTTACCCAGTCTATTATGGTGGTGGGGACGGTTCCCATGGATAAGATCATAGTGATGATTTGGTGATCAAGCCCGAGGGCGAAATGGTCAATGAGGGTGGTTTCGTCGGTGATTCTGGACTTTCCTGCGAGATTTTGGAAGTTGGTGATGAACTGTTGAAATCCATCGCCAGAGCGAGAGGTTTTCTGGCGGAGTTTGGCGAGGTCAATGCGGGCTGAGGCCTGGATGTCGAAGGGGAAAAATGTGGTCTCAAAGTCATTGACGAATTTGGTGAATGTTTTGCCAGTGGTGATGGTTTGGTCAGCCATTTTGTCATACCATGTCTCAGCAAAGGAGGCCCCTTGACCCATGGGCATTTTGTTCAAGGTGGTCATAATCTGCTCTGGGTCTCCCAGGTAGAGAGCTCAGTTGATCTGGAAATAGGCCTTCATAGCCTTCATCCATCGAGAGGCATCTGAGGGGAGACCCGTGAAGTCTGCTGGGAGGGCGGCTTTGAGTTCAGAGGGCATAGTGGGCAAGGATGACCTGGACCAGTTGATTGGTGAGGGAGATCGGGATGGGGGTATGCTAGGTGGACGAGGAGGTGGACTAGGTTGACGGGGGGGGACTAGGTTGACAAGGGGGTGGACTAGGTTGACGAGGGGGTTGACTGGATTGTGGGATCAAGGGGTGAGGGGGAGTTCTTTTTACGAAGGATGGATCTAGTGGAGTTCTGCTAGATCCTGCTAGTCGTCAAGGGGTTCGATAGGCAGTGAGATCAGGAAGATCAGAATCTTCTTCCTCGGGTACTTGGTAGGACGTGGTGATAGTTTGTGGGTCCAACACCTAGGTAGGTGGGACCGAGGAGATACTTGATCTTTTGTTACGTGAAGCATAGCGAAGGAGGTCTCGAGGGAAACATTCAACTAGAGGTGATACTCACAAAGAGACCGACTTCTCTAATGGAAGGTTTTCAGAGAAACTTAGGGATTTGGGACTTAGGATGAGACTAGGGATGATTCAAGATATATGCTTGTATTGCGCAGATCAAGTATGAGAATACATCAGGGAGGAATATGTAGTCTTTATAGCTACTGGACCAGCGCACGGACCATGGAAGGAGAAAAAACAATGATGACTAATTGTTAAGGAATTAGATGGAAGGACGAGGAATACTAGCTGACATAAGAGAGTCAACGAGGAGGAGTTAGTCCGTAGAGATACTCATAGTGTAACCGTGATCGGTGACATGGAGACAAACTAGGAGAAGAGCAGAAGAATTGACTACTACTAGGTAGGCATTGGAGAGACGTCTGAATGGTTGACATCTCCAGTTAGTCCAAAGGGAAAACAAGGTTACTAACATTACGCGATGATAAAGGAGGAAAACGGTAACAGACGGCGTTTTGGCGATAGGGAGATAGGAGGGAAGCGTGGAATGTGGGGTGGAGTTTCCACGTTTTGGGAAGGACTAGACGATAAGAGACTGGGGATAATACATCAGAGATAATGAAGGGTCCTTCTCTTTTGGGGGAAAACTTGGGATTGGCTAGTTTCTGGCGGAGGTTTTGGGCCTCGAGCCATACCTTATCTCCTTTATTAAAGGGGGTAAAGGGTCATTTGTTCCGATTGGCCATTACCTGGCAAGCCAGTTTGTGAGAGGCAAGGGCTTCATTTCAGGTGGAGACGAGTTCTTTGAGTCGGGTTTCAATGGCGGGGACGTTGGTGGACGGGACTAAAGTGGGTAGGGGGTTAGGTTCATATCCCATGAGGAGGAAGAAAGGGGATTTGTTAGTGACGGAGTGGGGATGATGGTTATGGATAAATTCGGCCAGAGGGATCTTACTGGCCCATGAGGTGGGGTCGTCTCTGCAGAAGATGCGGAGGTAGGTTTCTACTTCTTGGTTAACTCTTTCGGTTTCTCCGTCAGTCTGGGGGTGGAAGGTGGTGGAGAGGGCGAGCTTGTAGTTGAGGATTCTCCCAAGCTCTTTGGAGAATAAGGAGGTGAATTGGGGACCTCGGTTGGAGATGATTTTGTCTGGGAGGCCGTACCGGGAGTAGACTTTGTGGGCGAATAGGGTGGCAATCCCATCGGCTGTGACAGTTTTCTTAGTGGGGCAAAGAATTACCCCCTTCGTAAGGCCGTGGTCGACCACGACCAGGAGACTATCAAAGCCGTCGGAGATGGGGAGATCGGTGATTAGATCACAGGAGATCTGTTGGAAGGGGCGAGAGCAGGAAGAACGGATGGGTGTAAGAGGAGGGGTGGTCAGATGAGTGTTGGTTTTGTTTTGCTGGCATATGGCACAGCCGGAGATGTAGTTTCAAACGTGGGCGGCAAGGCCGGGCCACCAGCATTCGGCAGCAACGAGTTGACGGGTTTTGAGGTAGCCGGGGTGGCCGGTAGTGGGGTGGTCGTGGTGTTTGGCTAAGACCGCTTGGTGGGAAAGAGGGGGAACATATAGGCAGCTGTTGAAGGTGAGAGCACTGTTGATGGATTGCCAGGGAGAGAAGTGGGCGTGAAAGGATGCAGGGAGAGGTGCGGAGAGGGACTGGATAGCTTGGAGGGCAGTGGGGTCGACAGTGCACTCGTCAGAGATCTGTTTGGCGAGGAGGGTGTTGACAGATGTGACGAATGTGGTTTCTGGGAGGAGGGTGACGGTGGAGTTGTCCGTCTCATGGGAATCGTGGTCTGCACGATGGGACAGGGCATTTGGGGCGGCGAGTTTGGTGGCTGGGGTGTAGGAGAATTCGAGGTCATAGTCAGTGAGATCAAGTAGCCAGCATGCTTGACGTCAGTTGAGGTCTTGGGGTTTGCGGAAGTAGGTAAGGTTACAGTGGTCGGTAAAGACCTTAACGGGGAAGGGGGCGCCTCATAGGTAGTGATGCCAGGCGGAGAGGGCATGCATGACGGCGAGGAGTTCTCAGTCATGGATATCGTAGTTTCATTTGGCAGGGTTGAACAATTGGGAGATGTAGGAGCAGGGTTTCCACTCTCTGTTGGGGTCGAGTTGTTGGAGGATAGTGCTGGAGGCGAATTTTGAGGCATCGGTGGCGACCACGAATTGGGCGCCAGTGTTGGGGAGTTGTAGGACAGGTCGGGATTGGAAGGCATCCTTGAGGGAATCGAAGGTGTTTTGACAGTCGGAGGACCACATCCATGGTTGGTTCTTTTTGGTGAGGTTGATTAGTGGTCGAGCAGTGGTGGAGTAGCTTTGGATGAATCGCCTGTAGAAGTTAGTGAACCCTAGGAAGGAGCGGACTTGTTTCAAGGTGGTTGGTATGGGCCATTTGGAGATACCCTCTAGTTTGACGGGGTCCATGGCGATGTGACCTGGTTTGACAATAAGGCCGAGGTATTCTACCTTGTCCGTGGCAAACTTACATTTTTCGAGTTTGAGGTGGAGGTCAAGCTCCATCATGCGTTGGAGGACGCAGTGGGTTCTGTCAGTGTGAGTAGCTTTGTCGGAGGAGAAGATAAGGAGGTCGTCCATATAGATGACGAGCCATCCTTCGGCAATTAGGTCTCTGAAGGAGTCATTCATGAATCTTTGAAATGTGGCAGGGGAGTTTGTGAGTCCGAAGTACATGACATTAGGTTCGAAAAGACCGTGGTGGGTTATGAAGGCTGCTTTCCATCGGTCTTCTGGGGCGATCTGGATGTTGTTGTATCCCCATCGGACGTCAAACTTGGTGAACTTGCAAGCGTCTTTGAGTTTGTCGATGAGTTCAGAGATAAGGGGGAGCGGATAGGCGTCCCGTACGGTCGCTTCATTTAGTTTTCGGTAGTCTTGACAAGGGTGTAATCCTCCATCTTTCTTATGGATGAAGAAGAAGGGAGAGGCTTGAGGGGATTTCGAGGGAGAGATTTTTCCTGTAGCAAGGTTCTCATCGATGAATTTGTCTGCGGCTGTTCTTTCGTCTGGAGAGAGGGGGTAGATCTTCCCGATGTTAGGGACGAAGTCTGGTTTGAGGGAGATCTTGTGATCGTATGGTCGAGACGGGGGAAGATGGTCTGCGGCTTCTTGGGAGAAGACCGAGCTGAACTCAGTGTATTCTGGGGGTAAGGAGGTTTTGGGGGTGGCGAGGGCTTCTTCCTTGGCGAGTTCGGTAGCTTTCATGATTTTAGCTACCTGTGAGGCACAGAGGAATTGGGACCTGCAGCGGATGATACGGAAGACCAAGCGATTGCGAATGGCGACATTGAGGTATCTCTCCTCTACTTCTCAGTCAAGGTAGTTGTGGAGGTGATCATGGGAAATGGTCCAGACTGGGATGGAGTCCGGTTCATGGACGGGGAAGGTGAAGACCTTGTTGTGTCACTCTAGGTCTTTCTTATGTTCGTAGTGGAGTAGTTTCGACTGGTTGATGGATTCGTCGAGGGTTAGGGTGCAGGTGGTCCAGTCGATGTTTGGGTTGGCAGCACATAGCCAAGGAAGTCCCAAGATAAGGTTGTTGCGTCCTAGGTGCATAATGTGGAAGAGGACCTTTTGGGCTAGTCCTTCAATGTTGAGGAATAGGGAACATGTGTGGGTGATCTTCCCTCGATGGTTGGTGGTTCCATCGGTGTTTTTGGCAAGGATGGGGGTGGTGAGCTTTGTTGTGGGGAGTTTATGTTTAGCGACGAAGTCGTAGTCTATGCAGGAGATGCTAGTGCCGCTGTTGACGAGCACTCTAGTGTTGACGGTTTTCATGGTGTACGAGGGGCGTATGACTTGGACCGGAATGATCATTGATTTAGTCACAGCTTTTACAAGTACAGAGGCAACGTAGGAAGGGGCTAACATCGAGGTAGGCTTCCTTTCTAAAAACCCTGAAGGAATACGGCTTTTACCGATTCCTCGTCTTCTTCATCGTCTTCGACCTCCTGGAGGTGAGGTAGTTCTTCATCGTCGGTTACTTCTGCTACCTTTTTGGTAGGTGGTCGAGGGGTTCTTGACGTCTGTGGGGAGAAGGCTGGGCAGTTCCGGGAGGAGTGGCTGCTTTGGCGGCATCGGAAGCAGAGGTTGTTTTTGATGCACCTTTGCTTTTCTTCGGAGGTTAGTTTCGTGATGGTTTGGATGACGTCAACATCCATGGCATTGGGGTCAACTCGGGTTTTTGGGGCAAAGGTGAAATCTTTTATGCGGGTTGCCCTGGATCTGGAGGCGACTTCGTGGGTGTGGGTCCATATGTTGTCGAAGTGCATTGCCTTGGAGTACCAGTCAGTGATGGTGGTTGGGGGGGTTTCCATCGTGTAGATCTTATACATGATGGATGATGGTAGTCCAGCAGCAAAGTAGGCGATGAGGACGTTGTCATCCGTGATTTGAGCAACCACAACTTTACTGTGGAAGGTGGCAATGTAGTTGAGGAGGGTCAGGGAGAACCCTTCCTTCTTCTTTTGCATTCGTGTGGTCGAGAGCCAGGCGATGGCATTTCCGATGGAGTCCTGGTGCTTGAAAGCAGCTTGGAACTCGGTGGTGAAGGCAGCAACCATCCCCAGGTTGATGGTTCCGGCGGAACAACATTTTTGTCGGAAGGTCGCTGCCCAGACGGCAGCGGACCCTTTGGTCATATGCAAAAGAGCGAACGTGATTTTCTTCATGTCAGTGTCGTAGATGTCAGCATTGACGAGGAGATAGAACTGGACAGTGTTGAACCACTGTTCAGATTCATCATAGGACCCATCAAAGGGTTCAGGGGCTCCAAGGCGTAGTTCCTTTGAAGACATAGCTGCTGGGGGCGAGGGTAAGGGCGCGACGGTGGGGCGCGTGCGAGAGAGAGGGAACCCAGTGAGGGTGGGCGGCTTAGTAGGTCTGGTAGGGAGAGATATGCTTGGTTGCATGGCAGTGGGAGTGGGAGTCATAGGGGAAGGAACTCTCGGAATACTAAGTTGGCGGGCGAGTCCTTGGGCGAGGCGGACAGTGTCTTCTTCCTCTTGGAGAGAGGTGGGGTTGATATTGGGGTCCAAGTGTTCAAGGGACGAGGGGGACGAGGGTTCAGGGGAGGACTGGCCTTGTTTGGGTGTACCTCGGGGTAGGAACCACTGGGAGCTAATGGTGGCGCAGTGCCCAGGGAATTACCCCGTTCAGGCTGATCGTGGGAAGGGGGTGTGCAGTTGTCCAGGAAATCACCCTGTGCAGACTGAAGGCGGGAGCAGGTGGGTAGAATGACCTGAAAGTCGTCTGTAGAAAGATAGCTTAGTCTTTTGTTACACTGGGCTGTGGAATACCAGCGGGGACTCAAGGTGAGCTCTACGTGGGTACGAAGATGAGGGAGGATACACAGGGTGTTCTGACAGTAGTCTTCAGAGACACACATTCAAGGGGGTACCTTGAACGGAAGCAACGCCAAACGGCCTGCGAGTGGACTTCAAGGGGTTTTCTTAAGTCTGGGACGAAGGTACAAGGTGAAGGCCTCAGGGAAGTCCCTTAGCCTTAGTGTGCTGGTTACAGACAGCAACAAGCAGAGCAAGGAGTGGCTTAGAGCTCGTAGAATTGAGTAGACTAAGCTAAGGAGAATACATAGCGGGGAGAACACTAT
>JBBPLO010000674.1:0-16158 GCA_038089835.1 Retiboletus flavoniger | reverse complement strand
TTTTTGCTGAGTGAGGGAGAGAGATTTAACCATGATAGAAGTTGAGAATCAAGAAGTGTGTGAACTTTTTTGAACTCAGATATACTATTTACATGTATATCCTTGTTTGTATTATCAAACAATAACAAATAATGAATGATTTGACTGAGATCCTAGTCATCATTTCAAAAGCTCAAAAACCCTTTCCATGACATGGCTGTTTTAAAATGGTTGTATCTCAATTGCATGGGAACAGAATCGCATGAACCAGGAAGCATATTCGTAGCCAAGAGTGAGGACTATGTATAACTCCACCAAAGCTAAGCGAAATTCCCACGGTGATTGGCAGTATGCTCAATACACTACAATCAGGGTGAGCATGGAAAGAGTTTTTGAGGTCACTGTATGCTATGATAGATTCAGTGTAGGTGAAAGAGTTTGAAGGTTCCTCTGGTTAGGAGATAGGGGTCTAGGAAGTTTCCAGTGGCTCCAGAGTCAATTAGGAATGTGGTTTTGATGGTTCCTTGTAGTGAGATGGGGATGTGCATGGTTCTATTGCTCTTTAGTGCTACAAGTATATGGTTTAGGTCAAGGGAAGAAGATGTTGATACATCTTCCCTATTTAAAAATCCATGCTAATTGGATATGTTCAGTGGAGATGACATTTGCTTCTTTAGCAGGGTCTTCATAGCATATCTTAAGAACAGAGAGAATGTCCTTCTCCTCTTTCCTGGCAGTCTTGATAGAGTTTACATATATGTCAAGAGGTGTGGCAGAGGTAAGGGAGAAGGAGGTAGGACTAGGGGTGTTGGGTGTGGCCAGAGTGGTATTGGTGGATTGTATGTTTTGGAGGTGTCTGGCAGAGGGGCTGCTGGGGAACTTTTTACAGTTCCTGGTATCATGGCCTTGGACTTGGCAGTGGAAGCATCAATTTTCTCAGATAGATTTAGCTTGTTTCATGGGGGTAAGCTTAGCTATGGAGACTGCATTGACATCCATGGCATTGGGATCTTTCTGGAATCAATAAGTAGAAAGTGAAGTACAGTATGCATTTGGCCAGTTCAGAGGATGAGGATATGCATCTTCTGGCATGGAAAGTCTTGGGTTGATTAATCCATTTGTTGATGGTGGCAGGGACCTTTGACATAGAGAGGGTCATGGTAGTGATCCCTTGATTGAGTCCTAAAGAAAATTGATTGATGAGAGAGATGTGATTGGTGATACTGGCTTTGCATGAAGGGTTTTGAAAGTTGGTAATATATTGCTGGAATGCATCATCAAAGGTTCCATTGTGGTGAGAGGATTTCTATGTGAGCTTGGTTAATTCCAAGTGAGCAGTTGCTTTCATGTCAAAGGAGTAAAAGGTCAACTCAAAATTGGCTGTGAATTCAGTGAAGGTTTTTCTGGTGGTGATGTTGGTATTGGCCATCTTGTTATACCACATCTTAGTGAAGGAAGCACCTCTTCCCTCAGACATCTTGTTGAGAGTGGTCATGATCTTATTACTGTCTGTGGTGTACAGCAAGATATTGAGGGTGAAGTAGGCTTTCATGGCTTTGATCCATTGTGAGGCATCTGCAGACTTTTCAGAGAAGTCTATGGGAAGGGCAGCTTTGAGTTCAGAGGTGTGGATGGACATGGCTGGGGTATGAGGGTGTGGGTTGGGGTTAGGCAGAGTTTGTGCAGGAGCAAGGTTTGATATGTAGGTTCTTTGAGCTAGGATAGGAAGTTGGGAGAGCTAGGGAAGGTCCTGTTCCAAGGGTTTGTTGTGTTCTCTGGGAAGTTACTTCAGGGATGTCAACATCACTAAGGTTGTCACTGGGGTCACTGTATGATAAAGAAGGCATTATGAGAGTGGGTGGATTCTTTACCTAGACAGGTGGTATTATGCTGACAGCAAAATCCTAGATGAGTCCAACACTAGGACAAGTCTGCTATACAGTATGTCCAACACTAGGACAAAGAGTCAATGAGTCCAGCTAGGACAAGAGGTAACAAGCCCAACACTAGGACTTTTACAGAGAAGCAACTGGCCTGATCACAGGGTAGTGAGATGACAAGGTTCCTTCAAATGCTATGAAGGAGTCTAGGATCTAGCTTTGATTGCATAGAACTAGATAGAGTACATGGGAGTGACTGAGAGGTATTTTATAAACAAAAGGATGAGATGGGAACTAGATAGGAAGAAAAGAGAACCTGATGGGAGGAAGTGGAGATAAGTGGATGACTACTTGTCATCAAATAGGAATGATGTCCATAATTCTCCAATGGGAGGATGGCTATCTACAGAACCCAATTGAAAGAGATATCATAAGAAGAGAAAAGAACACTGCAGGGAAATACACTGATAGGGGGAACAACTGTAACATTACCCCCATTGTAGACTTTTTGCATGGCAAGAATTCATAACCTTACCAAGAGGATGTCCGGATCCTCATACAAGGGAGAGTATATGACAGTGGGATCAATTGGAGGGTGACACCAGTTGGAAGAATGGACACTCAGCTTCAAGATGACCTATTCCTTTATAGAGTTAGCAGTAGTGGATAAGGTGGCACTGGTGGTAAGGGTGACCTTGGCCTCCACAATGTTTGCATGTGTAATAGGGGCAGTGGATGTGAATATAACCAATCTGTCCACACTGGAAGCAGAGGATCCCAGAAGCAGAGGGAGAATCATCTTGACCACTACCAGAGGAACTGGGGAGTGAATCCACCACAATGGAGTTGGTCAATGAGCCAAACTTGGGAGGATGGGGTTGAAAGGAAGGTGAGGGGGGTCCAGAAGCCACTATCAGAGCTGACTTGACTCTAGATTCCTGGAGGAGAGAAGGGGAGCTAGTAGGTGGGGAAGGAACCACACTAGTTGCAACTAGTGTGGAGGGGAGAGGAGAAACCCAAGGGAGTATAATGTGAGCAGAAAAGGGAGTCTGAAGGGGTCGAAACTTCTCTTCCAAGAGATTTCTTTGAGAGGCAATGATGGGGGCTTAATAAGTGGCTTGTTCTTCCACAGTCCACATATTGTAGAACAGGGCAAAGAGAGGCCAGAGGTTCTGGGAGGGGAGCTGGTTGGTGAAGTCACCAAAGTCATGGTGTCTGAGGAGTTCAAGGACAAGGACCCTTCCAGTGCTGATCTCCTGGAAGATGGCTCTGAAGAGGGCAAGATTTTCAGCATGGTGAGCAGGGGGGGTCATGCTGGAATGGATGAGGCATTGTCTACTATAGAAATTGTATAAGTGGACAAAGTATGTGAGAGTAAGGTCATGGTAGTAGCCATTCATGTGTTCTATCTGAAAAAGAAGAGGGGGTGACTCCAGAACTGCAGTGAAGATGGTGTAGGCAGTGTTCTTAGGGAAGCATTTGAGAAGGATTGGATTCTGGGCAATGAGTTGGTGGGTGGAGATGGAGGGCATATTGGTGATTTTAGGATAGAATGGGAAAGTCTCTGGGATTTTGTCATTTATAGGCTAGGAGGGCCATATTGGTGTGAGAGAGATTTCCTTTGGATTCCCATGTATTTTCTGAGGAAGGTCATTTCTTTCAAATGATGAGAAACTGTCAGCAGTTTTTTTGAACTGCAGTGAGCCAGTATCTCAGCAATTTCAAACTCATACTCCCCTTCTATCTCCTCTGGGGGTGGAGATAGGAAGTTGGGCCCATGTTCAGCAGTGATTCAGTAGGGGAAAAGAAGTGAGGTGTGGAATATGTCATGGATTTTCCAAGGGGGGGAAGTTTAAGCTGATATTCTATGGGGAAGATTACTTGTGAGATTTTAAAGAGACCTTCTCTTCTAGGAGCAAGTTTTTGAGAAGGGTATTGAAGATGGAGGTTCTTTCCTTCTAGCCAAACTTTGTCTTCTGTTTTCCAGGATGAGAAGTGGGAAGTAGTCTGTTCTTTCATTAGCCATTGTGATTTTTCATGAGCTGTGAGGGCTTCCTTTCTGGATTCTTTGATAAGAGTGAGATGGTCTTCCAGGGCTGGGAGGAAGATTTTTCCAAGGGGTGGGTAGGTGCAGAGTTCATAGTCCATCATGGGATTTTTCTGGTGAAGGAGTGAATGGTGGAATTATGGGAAAATTTAGCAAGGGAGAGTAGTTTGGCCCAGGAATCCATTTTTCCTTGGCAGAAGATGCAGAGGTATGTTTCAAGTTCCTGGTTGATCTGTTCAGTCTCTCCATTAGTTTGGGGGTGATAGGCAGAGGATAGAGCTAGTTCATAGTGAAAAAGGCATGCAAGTTCTTTGAAGAAGGTGGAGGTGAATTAGGGACCTCTGTTAGAGATGCATCAGTTGTATAGGCTGAATCAGGGGAAGATGGAGGTGAGGAATGCTATGGTGATTCCCACCACATCGATGTTTTTAGAGCAAGGGATGAAATTTATTCCCTTTGTGAGTCCATGGTTGACCATGACCAGGATAGAGTGGTGTCCCTGGGATTTAGGAAGATTGGTGATAAGATCCATGGAGATTTGTTGGAATGGATGGATGGCAGAGGATGACAGAGGGGATAGTGAGGGAACAGTGGGGTGGGTGTTGACCTTGTTTGCCTAACAGGTGGTACATCCTGTCATGTATTGGCAGACAAATGAGCTCAGCTCAGACCACCAATAGTCTCTGGTGATCAGGTTTTGGGTGTGGAGGATATTAGGATGGCCTGCTGTGAGGGAGTCATGTGCTTGTTTGATGATGGAAAGACAGAGAGGTTCAGGGATGTAGAGATGTTCCTTCAAGTACAAGAGTCCTTTACAGTAGTGCCAGTTGTTCCGAGAGGCTCTGGGTAATAGGGAAGATCCATGGTTGAGGATTTCAAGGGGTGAGAAGGCAAAGGAGTCATTGGCAGTTATAGAGGACAATTTGTCCATCATCACAAGGTCAAGAGATCTGTCATATACCAGATTTCTACTAAGTCCACTCTGACCCTCCGAACTCACCTCTGGTCTCACACCCACCAACTCTGATGCTATCTTGCTTGGAGCTCAAGTCCAAGACTCCAGAGATGCCCTTAGCAATATCCTCATATGTCATCTCTATTTCTATTACATTACTCTGTCCCTATCTGTATTAGTCTCACTCCTGTTTTCCCTCAGATCCTATATACACTGCTTTGGCCTTCATACTTCCAGTGTACTGCTCCAGTTTACTTATGTTCCAATTCTGAATCACTTAGCAATCTGTTACAAAGAACTCTTAGTAATACATCTCTGAACTCCATATATAAACTCATAGAATCACTCTGTATATTCTTTAGTTTGAATATCAATTTATTCACAACTCCTGATCCTCTGACCCTCTCTGACAATCCTCTCTGAATTCCTGAGAGTCTTGAAGACTCTCCTTCTTCTCCTTGTCACCATTCTCATCATTGTTTACAACATTGAGCACAACATCTCTGATCCTCTGAACTCCAGCCTCTGAAATTGGAACAACAATTCTAAGCAAGGGCACACCACATACAGTAAGGCCAAGCTCCAGCCCCCTAGCATAACTCCAAAGTTTCAGAGTTAGCTCCAGAGTTGAACTGGTTTTAACAGTATATTCGAACTCAAATCTTGCTCCAGAATCCACATATGTATGGCTACTCACACCACTCGTGCTCAGACTCACACTCTAGGTGCAAACTCTCCCCCATCCCCATGAATCAACCCTCTCAGCATGTTTGGCAGCAGTCAATGAGGCCCAGAACTCATTGACCAATTCCACAGCTTTTTGGCTTGCCAAACTCCAGTCTCCATTTCACAAGGCCATGCTGCTCCATTGTCCCCAACTCCAGGAGTGCACATTGTCAAGCTTGAACTCAACAATAAAATAAAAGACTCCTCTCCACTCTCCAGTCAGACCTCCAACCATAGAGGACCTGACTTCCATACTCCTCCCAATGACAGTGGTCCTCTGGAAGACCCAGACTTCCCCAGAGATAATCTGTCTGATGGAGAATCTGACAATGATCAACCATTGGACTCTGAGAACGAGTTCATTCCCCAAGACATCCTCACTCAACTTGTGAGCACCATTCAAGATCTTGCTTGCTCCACTCGGTGTCCAACCTCTGAATCCACTTTTTGAACCAAAGTCTGGGAGCCTGACCAGTTTGATGGGACTGATCCCTGAAAACTCCAGATCTTCCTGGTATAATGTGAACTAAATTTCCAAGACTGCCCGAAGGCATTTAGGATGGATTGTGCCAAAGTCACCTTTGTGCAATCCTACTTGAAGGGCATGGCCCTGGAATGGTTTGAACTGGACCTCCTCCAGATGGAAGATCCTGCGCTCTGTTCCCTCTGGATAAATGACTTCAAGAAGTTCATTCTAGAACTCCAAACCAACTTTGGACCACACAACCCCATCAGAGATGCAGAGCACCAGCTTGACCACCTGTCTATGAAGGACAGCCAACACATCAACCATTATGTGGTAGAGTTTAACTGCATTTCTTTACAAGTCTGGAGCTATGGAGAAGGTGCCCTCTGGCACCATTTCTACAATGATCTTCCTGACCGCATCAAAGACAAGATCTCTCATGTTGGGAATCCCAGCACCTCTCCAAACTCTGTTGCCTTGTCCAGGCTATCAATGTGTGCTATTGGGAGCACAAGTCTGAGATCAGCTGGCAAGTGAAACCCTCTAGTCAGCTCCTTACTCCAAACACCTCCAACAAACCTCCCATCTCTGACAAATCACCCTTCAAACACTCATTAGGTGGTCCCAAGAACTCCAAAGAATCTAAGGACAGAGACATCACCCCAACAACTCCGAAACTGGACTTGTTGTCCAAGTTAGGAAAGAACAGCAAACTCACTGTCAAAGAACAAAAGTGCTGTTTTGACAAAAACCTCTGCATGTTTTGTGGACTCGCAGGCCACATGGCCAAGGACTGCTCCAAGTCCTCTTTCCATGCATCCAAGACCCACACTGCAACCACAACTCCAGAGACTAAACTGGAGATCTCCATCCCAGAGGTAAAACAATAGTTCTCACCCCTCTGACTCCATATGTATACAGGTTGCATTGACCTTGTATATGCACTATGGAGATCTGACTCGACACATCCACTCTTTCCAACCCATACTCCAGTCCCTCTGCCATCCTCCAAAACTAATTCCAATAACCCAAAAAACTCACCCTATCTGACCATTCCCAAACTGGTGACATCACTCTGAGATGTTTCTATGTCACTTCACTGGATCCTCCCTGTTCTCTTGTTCTAGGAAATCACTGGCTCGCCCACTACAATCCATTGATTGACAGGGTATTGAACAGTAACTTATTCTGTTCATTGAACATAGTTTGCCCACAAAACTCCGAGCTCTCCTCCAAAGCCCTGGGAATGATTTCTCTCAGCTGATGCCACCATCCGATTCACCATGTTTCACCTCCTATCATGACCATCCGCACTTATTCACAGATTCACCCTCAGGAGAGTGATCTCTGAACTCCTCCATCCCCTCCAATCTGACCCAATCCCTTAGTTCCCTTTGGACTATCATGACCCCAAGACCACCACACTTCTGATTTGGCAGCAAGCCTGCTAATCAAAGTTCCCCTTCTCTGAACATTGTTGTCAGTGCATCTCCTCTGCCTACTCTGGTCAGCTTACACCACCCATAGCCACTGACCATGTACCTTCTTCTTGGCTGCCTCCTTGGCCTCCTTGTACACCTTCTCCTCCTCTGCTGCACCTCCACACCTCTGCCTCTGCCTCTGCCTTCCTCCAAGCTTCCTCTTCTTTCTTTGCTTTTGTGTATCACCTACACTCAGTGAACTTTGCCTCACAGACAGCATCGTTGTCATCATTGCACTCTTTGAGGCAGTTATTGGACCACTTGGCAATATTGGCAATGCTGGAGTTGTCAGACATAATGGATGTTGAGGTAAAAAGGCAGGCAACATATGATGGGTTTTATACATCCAAAAACCTTGATCAACAAAGCTTTCAGACTTTGCTTGGACTCCACTCTGCCTCTGTATTGTCCCTTGCCTAAAGCCCTTCAGGGGTTCAGGCCTAAGAGGGGGATACTGTCATATACCAGATTTCTACTAAGTCCACTCCAACCCTCTGAACTTGCCTCTGGTCTCACACCCACCAACTCCGATGCTATCTTGCTCAGAGCTCAACTCTGAGACTCCAGAAATGCCCTTAGCAATACTCTCATATGTCATCTCCATTCCTATTACATTACTCTGTCCCTATCTGTATTAGTCTTGCTCCTGTTTCCCCTCTGATCCTATGTACACTGCTCTGGCCTTCATACTTCCAGTGTACTGCTCCAGGTTACTTATGTTCTGATTCTGAATCACTTAGCAATCTGTTACAAAGAACTCTTAGTAACACATCTCTGAACTCCATATATAAACTTGTAGAATCTCTCTGTATATTCTTTGGTTCAAATATCAATTTATTCCCAACTCCTAATCCCTCTGACCCTCTCTGACAATCCCCTCTGAATCCCCAAGAGTCTTGAAAACTCTCCTTCTTCTCCTCATCACCATCCTCATTGTTGTATACAACATCAAGTGTGACATCTCCAATCCTCCGAACTCCAGCCTCCAAAATTGGGACAATAATTCTAAGCAAGGGTGCACCACATACAGTGAAGCCAAGCCCTGGCTGTTACAACTGTGGACTGGTTATGCTTTTTCTTCTTCTTTTCTCTTTACTTAGCTAAGTCTCCTTTCATCCTTGCTATCTCTCAGACCCTAGGTATGCTGTTACTGCCTCATGTACTGCTTCCCCAGTTCCTTCCACCCTTCACCGATGATTGGCCTTCTCCAGAACTGCTATATTATTAACAATGACTTGTCTTGACTCAGAGGACTTATCTCTGACTCATTCCTTATCTCTGACACTGATGCGTCCCCTTACATAATCATCTTGGCAGCACTACTTATAGTTGACTCCATATACCTGCATTCCTTAAGCTTAGTCTTCTTGAATTTTACAAGTTACTTCACCTCCTCCTCGCCTCTCTCATCATTGTCTGTTATCAACATACTTGGGCTAAGGGACCTTCCCTTGAGTCTACCTTGAACCTCTGTCCAGGGCTAAGGAATCCCCTTGAGCCTCCCTTGCCTCTGCAGGTATTCTCCAACAAGGATCATAGTTCTCCAGCATTAGACACTAGACCTATTGCTCATCATTTGTTGAAGTCCTTTGTTGGCATATATCCCTGAGTAACCTCTGTTGTTTTTCGCCACTAGTAACTCACCTCGAGACCCTGCTGATACTCATAGCCCAGCATAACAAAAGACTAAGCTTCTCTCTACAGATGACTACTAGGTCATTCTTCCTCATCCCACTCTCACCTTCAGTCTGCATGGGGTAATTTCCTAGGCATTGCATCACCATTAATCCCTGGATCCCTACCCAGTTGTTGCTACCTCAAGGAGACCCTGTCGAGCACCCTTCATTCCCTGAGCCCTCATTCCCTTTGTCACTTAACCACTCAGATCTTGACATCAACTCCACTACCTGAGAAGAACAAGAGGAGATCCTCCAACTCTTCCATGACCTTTCTGCCCAACTCAGTCTTCCAAGAGTTCCTACCCCTCCATCTCCCACTCTCGTTACTACACAACCCGTCTTTCCTCTTCCTTCCAGACCTATGCCTCACCCAGTGCTCACTGGGTACCCTCTATCTTGCCCACACCCCATGTTCCCTAGGCTGACTTTGCCCCAAGGCACTATGTCCATAGGAAAGGAACTCTGTCTTGGAGCCCCTACACCCTTCGATGGATCCTATGATACATCAGAACAGTGGCTCAACACTGTCCACTTCTACCTCCTTGTCAATGAGGACGTCTACAACACTGATGCCAAGTGCATCACCTTTGCCCTCTCCCACATGACCAAAGGCTCTGCTGCCACATGGGCTGCAACCTTTCACCAGAAATGTATCAAATCTGGAACAATCACCCTCAGAAAACTCTCTGACTTCATCAAGGAGTTCGAGACCTCATTCAAACATCAAGATTCTGTTAAAAATGCCATTGCCTGGCTTACCACCACAAGGATAACTAAGAAGAAGGGTAGCTTTGATCTCCCTCTTGTCAAATACATCACTGACTTCCACAACAATGTGGTTGTCTCCAAGATAATGGGTGACAATGTCCTTATTGTATACTTCTCTGCTGGACTTCCCCAGGTCCTTATGACCAAGATCTATTCAATGGAAACTCTGCCAACAACCATCAAAGACTGGTACAAGAAAGTGACCCACTTCCAGACTATGTGGGATCGCTCCCACAAGATTGCCAACTGGACATATTGTCCAACCTCACAAACCACCCCTAGCTCCTTTTATGTCCCATGTAAAGATCCCAACACCATGGACATAGATGCCATCAAGACCATCGGAAAATTAACTCCCAAAGAAAGGAAATATTGCATTGAGAAGAGACTTTGCTTCTGATGCTGTCAATCAGGACATTCTTCCATCAGATGTCCCTTTTTTTCCACAGATACTCCTCACCCATCTACCAAGAAGGTGGCCAAGGTTACTGATGAAGAACCCCCTCAACTACAAGAGATCAAGGACAATGACAATGAAGAACTTGATGGAGAATCGGTCAAAGAGATCTACCTCCAGGGTTTTTAAAAGGGAAGCCTACCTCGACATTAGCCACTTCCATCATAGCATCTGTACTTGTAAAATCACTGATGAAATCAATGCAAATTCCCATCCAAGTGATTTGTCTCTTATATATGATGAAAACCGTTGACATCCAAGCCCTCATAGATAGTGGAGCTAACATCTCCTGCATCAATCAAGACTTTGCCTCTGGCTCACCAACTCCCCCTAACCAAGCTCTTGACCCCCATCCTCACCTGAAACACAGATGGATCTCTCAATCAGAAAGGGAAGATTACCCACACCTGCTCTCTCTTCCTAGACATTGAAGGTCTCACCCAAAAGGTCCTCCTCCACGTAATGCACCTCAGCCAAGATAATATCATACTCAGACTCTCCTGGCTCTGATATGCCAACCCCAACATCGACTGGGAAACCTGCACCCTTGCCATCTCCAAAGATCAGGATCAATCCACCCTCCTCCATAAGGAACACCAGGAAAACACCATACAACACAAGAAACACTACACCTTCCCTATACATGAACCCAACTCCATCCTGATCTGTTCCATTTCTCAGGAACACCTCTCTCAGTTTAATGACTAGATCAATGAGGAACGATTCCTTACTTCCTCCTTCAAGAATCGAGCAGTCTATTGCATGATCCACTGCAGCTCCCACTTCCTCCCTAACACTACTATAGCCTGACTCATCCAAGCCATGGAGCTTGCTAAAGCCAAAGCCCTCAATGCTCCCAAGGTCACCCTCTCCAAAGAATATTCCTCCTTCACCATGATCTTCTCAAAGGATGCTGCAGACCACCTACCTCCAACATGCTCCTATGACCATGAAATCAAATTAAAACCTGACTTCGTCCTGTCCATCAGGAAAATCTACCCTCTCTCCCCCACTGAATGCAATGCCACTGACAAATTCATAGACGAAAATCTTGCTGCTGGGAAAATCTCCCCTTCTAACTCCCTGCAAGCTTCTCCCTTTTTCTTCATCCATAAGAAAAATGGAGGACTCTGACTCTGCCAGGACTATCACAAACTCAATGAAGCAATGGTCCGGAATGTCTACTCACTGCCCCTCATCTCAGAACTTATTGACAAACTCCAAGACATCAAGAAATTCACCAAGTTCAACATCCAATGGGGATACAACAATGTCCAGATCAAACCCGAAGACTGCTGGAAGGCAGTCTTTGTCACCCATTGTGGACTATTCCACCTGAACATGATGTTCTTTGGCCTCACTAACTTCCTGGCCACCTTTTAGAGGTTCATGAATGACTCCTTCTATGACTTGATCACTGAAGGATGGCTAGTCATCTATATGGATGATCTTCTGATCTTCTCCCCAGATAATCCCACTCACACTGAATGTACCAAACAGGTGCTACAACAAATGATGGAACTCGATCTCCATCTGAAACTTGAGAAGTGTAAGTTCACCACCAACAAGGTCAAATACCTCAGAATGATTGTATGACCAGGCCATGTCACCATGGATCCAGTCAAACTTGAGGGCATCTCCAAATGGCCCACTTTCACTACCATCAAACAAGTCCGGTTCTTTCTTAGGTTTGCTAACTTCTACAGGTATTTCATTGCCAACTACTCCACCATTGCAAGACCCCTCATCAACCTCATGAAGAGAACTCAACCATGGAACTGGTCACCTGAATGCCAAACAGCTTTCAACCAACTCAAGGACTGCTTTCTCTCTCGCCCAGTTCTCCAATTGCCAAATACCTCCACTCAGTTTGCCATCACCACTGATGCCTCCAAGTTTGCAACTGGAGGCATTCTACAACAACTTGATGCCAATAGAGAATGGAAACCCTGCTCTTTCATCTTCCAGTCCTTCCTCCCAGCAGAACAAAATTACAACATCCATGACTGAGAACTCCTCGCCATGATCTGTGCCCTCCAAGCATGGAAACACTACCTTCATGGTTCTTCCTTCCCCATCCAGGTCTTCACCCACCACAAAAACCTCACCTACTTTTGCAAACCCCAAGACCTGAACTGATGCCAAGCCCATTGGCTTCTCAACTTAGCAGACTTTGACCTGAAGTTCTCCTACACCCCTACTTCTCAGCTTGCCAGCCCTGATGCCCTATCCTGATGAGCAGACCACAAAACCAAGGACACCGATAACTCCAATGTCATCCTTCTCCCTGCAGATCTCTTCATCTCCTCTATAGATACCCTTCTTACTAACAAGATCTCCAATTTCTGCAAGACCAACCCCACCACCCTTGCAGCCCTCCAAACCATCTCCTCAAAACTCCCTGCATTCTTTTGCTCTTGGCTCTCCCCATGGCAATCCATTGATGGGGTACTCACCAACAATGGACATGTCTACACCCCACCAGATGCCTGACATGCCATCCTCCAGAAACACCATGACCACCCCTTTACTGGCCACCCCAGCTATCTTAAAACCCATCAACTTACCTCTGCCCAATACTGGTGGCCCACTATGGCCACTTACATTAAGAATTACATCAATGGCTGTGCCACTTGCCAGTAAAACAAAACTAACATACACTCTACCATGCCACCCCTCTTACCCATTAAATCCTTCTGCTCCTACCCATTTCAACAGATCTCCTGTGATCTGATCATGGATCTCCCACCTTCCAGGGGATTTGATAGTCTCCTGGCCATGGTTGACCATGACCTTACAAAGGGGGTAATTCTCTGCCCCACCAAGAAATCCATTACTGCCACTGGAATGGTGACCCTTTTCACTCACAAAGTTTACTCCAGGTTTGGCCTCCTGGACAAAATAATCTCAGACCAAGGCCCTCAATTTGCCTCAGCCTTCTCAAAAGAACTTGGCTGAATCCTTGACTACAAACTTGCCCTATCTACCACTTTCCATCCCCAAATGGATGGGAAAACTAAATGAATCAACCAGGAGATTGAAACCTACCTTCAAATCTTTTGCAGAGATTCCCCTATGTCTTGGGCCAATCAAATTTCCCAAGTGGAGTTTATCCATAACCACTAACTGCACTCAGTTACAAACCAATCTCCCTTTTATCTCCTTATAGTGTATGAACCTAACCCCCTACCCACTGTAGTACCCTCTTCCTCCATCCCCATCGTCAAAGAATGACTCAAAGAACTTGCATCTGCCCATAATGAGACCCTAGCCTTCCATGAACTTGCCTGCCAGACCATGGCAGTGAGATTCCATTGCCCCTTCAAACCATTCAAGAAGGGTGACCAGGTTTGGCTCGAAGCTCACAATCTCCACTGAGAACTTGCTAACCCAAAGTTCTCTTCCAAAAGAGAAGAACCCTTTGTTATTGCTGACATCCTCTCCACAGTTATTGTACCTACCAGCTAATACTGCTGAAGACATGGAAGATCCACCCTATGTTCCATGCTTCTCTCTTATCACCCTATTGACAGAATACTATCTATGGACCCCATTTCAAAAAGAACCTGCTGGATCTCATTGGCAGACAAGTGGAGTATCAGATTGAAAGAATTATACATCATTGTGGAGCTTTGGATAAGTGCCACTATATAGTCAGGTGGAAGGGCTATTCCACTGATGATGACTCCTGGCTTCCTGAAAGGGAATTCAAGCATGCATGGACCACCCTTGCTGCCTACAAAAAGGTGAACCCCCATGCCTTCCCTACCTAGTTTTCCTCCTTCTCTATTTCTCTCCTCCCATAGTACACAAGAAGCCATCACAAAAACAAAAACAACAATAACACCATGTCCTCCTCTGTTTCTCTCTCCATCTCTACTATATCATCACTATATTCCTCTCCTCCTATCTCTTCTCCCCTTGCTGACAATGTCATGTCTGCCAAGGACCTACCTATAGATTTCCCTAGTATAGCTGACCACTCATCCACAGTCTATGACCCCCTCTTGTCATCCTTCCTCCCCCAGATGGGAAAACCCCACATCTCCCTCTGCCCCTTACTGGAGCAACTGAACCCCCTCTCCTGAACTCCTGCCAGTGTCGCTGGCCACCATTGTTCCCACACCTATCCTCAGTGTCAACATCCCCTAATATGCCCACTGCCTATGCAAAGACTACCCCTCGTGTGACAACATGCAGAAACTTGCATCTGCCCTCACAGACTCTCATATCATGATACCCCTTCAGTCCTTCATGGAAGACACCTCCCCCATTGGGCTTGTCTCGAAGGCCTACCTCCAGGTTGCCCAACTTGGATTCATTCCACCCAAATCTTCAAACACAGACCTCATCTATCTAGGTTTAGTAATTGCCACTATCCATCGAAAGCTCAGAGCTCTCCTACTCCACCTTGGGTATCAACTCAGTGCCCTTGAGTTCTTGCAAGACTTTAATCATTACCAGCATGAGTTCAAGACCAGACATGCTGCCTGAGGGCAGACTACCCCATCCCATCCGCTTCCTCCTCTTCTCTAGATCCCACTGAATTCAACTTCTTAGCCCAAGTCGAGGCCACTTGGACTGGCAACAATAGCCATACCCCACTCCTTTCCTCGCACCCTTGCTATCATGAAGCATGCTTCCACTGCCATCACCTCAGTTACTTTCAGGCCAACTGCCAGGTTTACCAATGCCCACTCTGTCTCCAGTTCATGCCTGGGCACCCCCAATCTTTCTGCCCACTATGATGAACCCCTGCACCCATGCAGTTCTTCTCCTCCTCTGGCTCCTTCCAAGGATCCCACTCCCCCATCCATCACAGAAATCACCACTCTCAGTCAATACCCCCTTGTCCTGTTTAATCTTCCTGATGCCACACCAACCATCACCTGTATTGTGCCCACTCCCCAACTGAGGCTGTGGACTATGGTAATGATGATATCGATGACATCTTCGATGAGACAGCTTACACTAACATCACCAGATCTCTTGCCACCAGATACATCGATCTTTAGAGAAGAGTCATCATGGACTCCCCACCTAGTAAGGGGGTAATGTTATGTGTTACAATTTTCTTTCCATTTCATCGTATACTACTAGTGATACTCTTTTTCCATCTCTTCTCTTATCGACGGACTGCGTCTTATCGCCCACGTCAGGCTTATCTCCTTATTGGAGGTCCAGCCTCTAGTTATCTTCAGTCTCTCGACCTTGGACATTATCTCTCCTAATTAGGCTCTCTTACGCCTAATCGTTCCCCATTATTCCACAGTATTCCATGGTCCGTGCGCTGTGTATCGTCCTATAAATAGTCCTCATTACCTTGTATTCTTTATTCTTGGTCTGCACAATCTAGCGTACTATCAAGCGTCATTCCAAGTCTACTTCAAGTCTTCCCTTGAAGTCTTGTTCCCTTGCCCTCAGTCTCTTAAGAACTACCCTAAGATTGGCCTGTTAAGACGTTGGTCTCTTTGTGAGTATCGCCTTAGCAAGTCAAGACTCCCTTGAGACCTTGTTGGTATGCCTTGCATAACAAAAGACCAAGAATTTTCTCAGTCCCACCTTTTCAGGTGAAGGACCTACCACCCCTCCACCACGTCATACTGAGTCCCAGAAGAAAGTAACTCTGACCTTCCAGACCTTTCCAGATACTGGACACCCTCGAGATGAATCACCGGATCCAGCAGAACTCCTCTCCTCGATCCCTAGTTGGACAAACC
>JBBPLO010000673.1:0-16193 GCA_038089835.1 Retiboletus flavoniger | reverse complement strand
AAGAAAACGTCAGGTTGATCTACCGATGAAAGAGACTGATAACACACGGATCTCTTGCAGCAAGGTAGGGTCTGTCTGAGTAAATACTAGATCGACGTTCGAGGAGGTCCTTAGCAATTTTCTCTGAGTTGATCACAATAATATCTTGCTTCAGAATACGGATCATAAATATATCACCTGTTTTTGCGTGGTGAGGCTCCAACTTCCACGGAAGATCAATAGGATCAGAGCTGACCATAACGAGTTGCCCATTCAGCGTAAGTGACCCAAGGCTTCTTAGCGTCTATCCCGAAAATATTCCCAACGAGGGGGAGAGGAACGGGCCCGGGAGGGAGACGAAAACCTCGGACAGTCCGTCGTTGCCCTTTGAGTAAAGAGAGAGCGGAGATCACAACCACAACCGCCACAAAAGTCAGCATTGAATTCGAAGGAATGAAGTGGTTCATGTTGACCCAGGAGTGTTAGCAGGGGATGAAATACTAGATACCTTTTATATAGAGGCCTCAGTGCCGGCAGGAAGCTGAATGATCGTGAGATGAAACAGTGGAAGCCTATCGGCGGAATAAACATTCCTCATAGATTGGACAAAGAGGACATAATATATTTAATGCCAAGGAGAGAGCTCGTGCCCAGGGATACCTGGAAAGGTGGGTAGAGGCGGGTGTCAGTGATCACAAATCCAGGGTTTCGCACGAGCACCATTCAGAACTGAAGAGGTTGAAGGGTCTGCCAGACGACTCCTTCATGCCTGTACTATTAGTATTACTAAGCTTATGGTATCCGTCTGATTGGGACGATCAGTGAAAGAAGGTGGCTACTTGGTATGACCACTAGACTGGTCCGAAACCTTGAGAGTCATCATTGCCAGGCAAGATGGCCAAATCCACTCCTACAATAAGTATGGCTACTTACTAACTTACTAATAGGCCCTGTTCGCATGCTTATCCGTGATATCATATGAGGTTTGATTGTGGAGCCGCAGCCCGGACTATCTTAGCAATATTTAATCGCCGATTAATGATACCGAGATACCGCACTCGAATTTCATCCACCACATCAGCAAAGCCCAGCCATGCCTATTAAATAAACCTCAGCGAGTCTGTGTTTAGTTAGGCTGTTATACATCTGCAGAGTACCATATCACGTTACCGCTTGATGACACTTTCATAGGGCATTCGAGAGGCATGATTGGGGGACAGGTTGGCGAAAAAGGAAATTCAGGATCAAGAAAGCATTGGCGAGGCCGTGTGCGCATTTATGCAGGATTTAGGTGCTTCATATTTGCAGATGTTTATGTAGCTCACATGCTGACGATAGCGACTTCACGCTCATCTCGCCAATCAGATATGGCTCGCTCGAGTCCGAGGTAACCTCCATTTGGGAGTGTCTCTGCATTGTTGACGAGAGTTCAATCAACGTTGCTTTCAACTTGTCGTGGAACGGGCCAGAAAGTACCTGATGCATATTGTTCTGGGCATGTCGAAGTGGAGGTTGTATGTCAGAGTGGCGCCGACATCGCCAAAAAAGGCAATGAAACAGATTGATGTGTAAGGAGGGCTGGCCACCTAGGGCCATCAGACAGACAGAAGCAGGTAGCCGAGGTCACGAGGGGGTTCAGAACCACCTCCAGACAGACGAAAATGGAATAGCTCAGTTTGGGCTTTACTTCAGGCTTAGGTCATGCAAGGTTAGCTCGGCTAGTAGATATTCAGTGTGGGAAGTGTGTAGATATCATTTTGTAGCATAACAGATAATCTAATCATTCACAACATTGTCTAACAAGCTTGCTTGCGCCCAGTGCATAAGATCACTTTGCATGGCTTGGAGCCATTCATGAAGTCCCTCCTGTTTCCGCATCCCTTCCAAAAGGTACTTTGATTCCAGGTAGTACTCTCACCAATTTCCCTCACTTACTTCACGTGGTTTGTAAGCTCCTTCATAAAATTCGTGCAGTGCAGCATTGAGTGCAGCTGTGGCGAGTGAAAAGATATTGTTGAGATGATCTGTATGGATGAATTCTGAAAATCCAAGGGGTAGGAATGTAAGGATATCCAGGATGAAATGTTCGAAAAATGAGGACAAAAAGTAAGGTTGATCGGGTTCGTCATGTAAAAACTCATGCTCCGACAAGAGCTCTTGGACCCTGTGGGCACAGTGCTCCTTCACCAAGCCTTCTCTACCGCTGGGCAAACGGAGTCTGAAGTGGTGGTGGAGATGATACACACAGTACTTCTTGAGCTCGTGCCGAACGTTCAGTATCGTGTGCTTTAACAAATTTTCAACCTTCTGCTTCTTCAGCACCTTGGTTGATGATGACCCAGCAACTTTTTCAATGGTGTGGGCAAATGCCCGCTCCACCACTGTTTGAGCCGATTTTGGTACAGCGTGCTCGACAACCAACAACCGCAGGATTTCCTTTCTACCTGCCTCTACAAGTGCATCCTTTTGGGCTTCCATCAAATCTTTGGATATCAGCAATTGCAGAATGTCAGCTGGCAAATCAAGTCAGACAGCAGGAGGATCAGGCTCAGTGGCAGCCTGCTCACTAAAGACGGTGGAAGTGGAAACGGCAGGAACAGGCAGATTGATCTCTGCAGGCACAGCAGAGGGAGGAGGGGGGGTGCATGGAAGATGGCCTCGTTCTTTGTGTCGTTGTACATGGTGCAGTTCACTGGTGTTAGTACCCTTCAAGTTGTTGTGTAGTTAAATAAAATTTGATATATGAATAATCGAAGCATTACCTGTTATGCTGGGCTATGGAATACCAGCGGGGACTTAAAGTGAGCTCGATGTGGATACGAAGATGAGGGAGGATACGCAGGATGTTCCGACAGATGTCCTTCAGAGACATGCATTCAAGGGGGCATCTTGAACGGAAGCAATGCCAAACGGCCTGCAGATGGACTTCAAGGGGTTTCCTTAAGTCTGGGATGAAGTGACAAGGTGAAGGCCTCAGGGAAGTCCCTTAGCCTTAGTGTGCTGATAACAGACAGTGACGAGGGGAGTGAGGAGTGGCTTAGAGCTCATAGAATTGAGTAGACTAAGCTAAGGAGAGTACAGGGCAGAAATCGTGATATAAGTACATATGCCAAGTTGCTTAGGTAATGGGTTCTAATGAGCCCGAGATAAGGAGTGAGTCATCTATGGATAAGGATGAGTCACGACGAGTCAGTTCTAATAATACAATGGTTCCAAGATAAGACAGAAGAGGAGGAACCAGGGAAGTGGAACTTGAGGCATAAACAGAGTTCCTAAGTCCGAGATAAGGCGGGAGGTGGACGAGGACTTAGCTAAGTAAAAGAAAGAAGGAAACCAAAGAAAAGAAAAGGGCGATCCACTGTGAATCGTAACATTATCCCTGTGCTAGGGGTGAGACTTCGACGAATCTTCTTAAAGGTCGATATATCCCACACTGGGGGAATCCGTCATGTTAGCATAAGCGACATCATCGAAGATGTCATTGACATCATCATCTCCGTAATTGTGGGATTTGATGGGGGAGCGACGGCGACGGGGTCGACGGTTGTGATGATGTGGTGGTGGAGTGGGATGTGGGGGAGGAGACAGGCAAGTCCTGCGGTTGCGGGGTTGTTCTGGTGACCGATTCCCTTGGGAGGATCTGGAGGACGAGGAGAACTGTGGTTGGGGAAGAGGGTGGCGGAGGGGGCAGCATTGCTGCGAATGACCTGGAGCGAATTGGAGACAGAGCAGGCATTGGTAGACTTGGCAGTCGGCTCGAAAGTGGCTGAGGTGATGGCAGTGGAAACACGCCTGGCAATATCTAGGATGTGTTTCGGGGAGGGGAGTCATGCCATCGTTACCAGTCCAGAAGGCCTTGGCTCAGGCTAAGAAGTCTATTTCGGCCAGGTCAAGGGGGGAGTCAGACGCAGATGGGGTGGAGTTGGCTTGGTGAGCCTGTCTTTCGGAGTGCTCTCATAGGTACCTGTCAAGGTCCTGGAAGAATTCTAGGGCTCCGAGTTGGTAGGCTAGGAGCAAAGTGATAGCGCATGCGTCTCGGTGGATGGAAGAGAGGATGGTGTGGAGGCAGGCACGTTGTGCGTCCGAGGGGTTTGGAGGGATGAGCCCAAGGTGGGCGATCTGTAGATAGAGCTTGGAGACGAGCTCCAAAGGGGATGCGTCCTCTACAAAGGACTGCAGCAGTACGAGGAGGTGGGAGTCAGTCAATGCTGACGCGAGTTCCTGGAGGTCATCGCGGGAGGGGTAATCTTTGCACAAGCGATGCGTGTTGATGGGGATGTCAACACTCAAGATGGGCATTGGGATAATGGTGGCGAGTGAGACGGGAGGAAGTTCAGGGGAGCGGTCTCCCCAGCGTGGGGGACCAGCTGCGGGGGATCCCCAACCGGGGGAGGCAGCACAGAAGTTTGACGTCAGAGAGTCATATATGGTGGACGTGTGAGAAGCTATCATAGGAAAATCTATGGGTAGGTTGTCAGTGAGGACAATGTTTCGTTCATCAGCGAGGGGAGATGAGAGAGGGGGAGAGGAACGTAGGGACGATACTGTGGTAATAGAAGACATGTTTGTTTGACGGTTTTCGTTTTTCTTTAGGTACACTAAGAGGGGAGAGAAGATGGGGGAACTAAGAGGGGAAAGCATTGGGGTGTGCTTTCTTATAGGCGAGAAGGATGGTCCATGCATGTTTGAAATCCTTTTTGGGGAGCCAGGAGTCATCATCGGCGGAATACCCTTTCCATTGGACTAGATAGTGGCACTTATCCGAAGCACCTCTGTGACATATGATCTTTTCAACTTCGTACTCTGCTTGTCCGCCAATGAGCTCTGGTGGGTTCTTTTTGAAATGGGGGCCATAGACAGTATTTTGGCAATAGGGAGATAAGAGCAAAGCATGGAACGTGGGATGGAGTTTCCACGTTTTCAGGAGTGCTAGACAATAAGAAACGGGAGATAAGACGTCAGTGATAACGAACGGTCCTTCTCTTTTGGGGGCGAATTTGGGGTTGGCTAATTCCCTGCAGAGGTTTCAGGCCTTGAGCCATACCTTATCTCCTTTATTGAAAGGGGTGAAGGGTCGTTTGTTCCGGTTGGCCATTACTTGGCGAGCTAGTTCGTGGGAGGCAAGGGCCTCGTTTTGAGTGGAAGAGAGTTCCTTGAGTCGGGATTCTACCACGGGGACATTGGTAGAGGGGACTAGAGTGGGTAGAGGGTTAGGTTCATAGCCCATGAGGAGGAAGAATGGGGATTTGTTTGTAACTGAGTGGGGGCGGTGGTTATGGGTGAACTTGGCTAGAGGGGTTTTGTTGGCCCAAGAGGTGGGGTCGTCTCCGCAGAAGATGTGGAGGTAGGTTTCTATCTCTTGGTTGACTCTTTCGGTTTCTCCATTGGTCTGTGGGTGAAAAGCGGTGGAGAGGGCGAGTTTGTAGTTAAGGATCCTTCCTAGTTCCTTGGAGAAGGTGGAGGCGAATTGGGGTCCGTGGTCGGAGATGATTTTATCCGGGAGTCCATACTGGGAGTAGACTTTGTGGGCGAATAGGGTGGCAATTCCGTCGGCAGTGACGGTTTTCTTCATGGGGCAAAGAATTACCCCCTTCATAAGGCCATGGTCGACCACGACCAGGAGACTATCAAAACTGTCGGAGATGGGAAGGTCTGTGATCAGATCGCAAGAGATTTGCTGAAAGGGGCGAGTACAAGACGAGCGGATGGGGGTAAGAGGTGGGGTGGTTGGGTGGGTATTGGTCTTGTTTTGCTGACAGACAGCACAGCCGGAGACATAATTCCGGACATGTGTGGCGAGACCCAGCCACCAGCATTCGGCGGCAATGAGCTGGTGAGTCTTTAAGTAGCTGGGGTGGCCGGCGGTGGGGTGGTCGTGGTGTTTGGCCAAGACTGCTTGGCGGGAGTTGGGGGGAACATAGAGGTGTCCGTGGAAGGTGAGGGCTCCGTTGATGGATTGCCAGGGAGAGAAGCAGGCACGGAAGGACATGGGGAGTGGTGTGGAGAGGGATTGAATGGCCTGGAGGGCTGTGGAGTCGACGGTGCATTCATCAGAGATCTGTTTGGCAAGGAGTGTGTCGACAGATGTTACAAACGCGGTTTCAGGGAGGAGGAGGATGGCAGAGTTGTCCGTCTCGTGAGAATTGTGATCAGCACGACGGGAGAGGGCATCGGGAGTGGTGAGTTTGGCGGCGGGGGTATAGGAAAACTTGAGGTCATAGTCGGCAAGGTCAAGGAGCCAGCGTGCCTGGCATCAGTTGAGGTCTTGTGGTTTATGAAAGTAGGTGAGGTTGATCAAGGGTTGGGCAGTGGTGGAGTAGTTCTGGATGAAATGTCTGTAGAAGTTGGCGAATCCTAGAAAGGAGCAGACTTGTTTCAAGGTGGTTGGTACGGGCCATTTGGAGATGCCCTCTAGTTTGACAGGGTCCATGGCAATATGGCCCGGTTTGATGATAAGACTGAGGTATTCCACCTCATCAGTAGTGAACTTACACTTCTCGAGTTTGAGGTGAAGGTCAAGTTCAGTCATGCGTTGGAGGATGCGACGGGTTCTGTTGGTGTGAGTCGGTTCATCAGTGGAGAAAATGAGAAGGTCATCCATATATATGACGAGCCACCCTTCAGTGATTAAGTCTCCGAAGGAGTCGTTCATGAACCTCTGGAATGTGGCGGGGGAATTGGTGAGTCTGAAGTACATGATGTTTGGTTCAAAAAGGCCGTGATGGGTGACGAAGGCAGCTTTCCATCGGTCTTCTGGGGAGATCTGGATGTTGTTGTATCCCCATCGGACATCGAATTTGGTGAACTTGCAAGCGTCCTTGAGTTTGTTGATGAGTTCGGAGATGAGGGGGAGTGGATAGGCATCTCAGATGATTGCTTCGTTGAGTTTGCGGTAGTCCTGGCAGGGGCGTAGTCCTCCGTCTTTCTTATGGACGAAGAAAAAAGGGGATGCTTGGGGAGATTTGGAAGGGGAGATCTTTCCAGCGGCGAGGTTTTCATCGATAAATTTGTCTGCAGCGGTTTTCTCATTGGGGGAGAGGGGGTAGATCTTTCCAATGTTGGGGGTGAAATCGGGTTTGAGGAGGATCTTATGGTCGTAGGGTCGTGATGGTGGTAGGTGATCCGTGGCCTCTTGGGAGAAGACCGAACTGAATTTGGCATATTCAGAAGGGAGAGAGGCCTTGGGGGTGGAGAGGGCTTCTTCCTTGGCAAGTTCGGTGGCCTTAGTGATTTTGGCTATCTGGGAGGTGTGAAGGAATTGGGACCCGCAATGGATGATGTGGAAGACCGATCGGTTGCGTATGGCGATGTTGAGGTATCTCTCCTCGACTTCCCTGTTGAGGTAGTTGTGGAGGTGGTTGTGGGAGATGACCCGGACTGGGATGGAGTCGAGTTTGTGGACTGGGAAGGTGTACACCTTGTTGTGCCGTTCCAGGTCTTTCTTATGTTCATGGTGGAGGAGTTTCGATTGGTTGATGGATTTGTTGAGGATTAACATGTGAGTCGTCCAGTCAATATTTGGGTTGGCGGCGTGAAGCCAAGGGAGTCCTAAGATGAGGTTATCTCATCCTAGTCGCATGACATGGAAGAGGATTTTTTGGATTAGTCCTTTGATGTTGAGGAATAGAGAGCACGAGTGGGTGATCCTTCCTTTGTGGTTGGTTGTCCCATCCGTGTTTTTGGCAAGGATGGGGGAGGTGAGGTTCGTCAGGGGGAGTTTATGTTTTGCGACGAAGTCATAGTCGATGCAGGAAATGCTAGCACCACTATCGACGAGCGCTCTGGTGTCGACGGTTTTCATCATGTACGAGGGGCATATGACTTGGACTGGAATGATCATTGATTTAGTCACAGCTTTTACAAGTACAGAGGTGATATAGGAAGGGGCTAACGTCGAGGTAGGCTTCCTTTCTAAAAATCCTGGAGGAATACTGCTTTCACAGATTCCTTATCTTCATCATCGTCCTCGATCTCTTGCAGGCGGGGGAGTTCTTCGTCATCGACCACCTCCGCCACCTTCTTGGTGGGTGGGCGAGGGGTCCTTGGGGTCTGTGGGGAAAAGGCTGGGCAGTTCTGGAAGGAGTGGCCGCTTTGGCAGCATCGGAAGCAGAGGTTGTTTTTGATGCATCGTTGTTTTTCTTCGGGGGTCATCTTGGAGATGGTTCAGACGACGTCAACGTCCATGGCATTGGGGTTGACTCGGGTTTTCGGGGTGAAGGTGAAGTCCTTCACGCGGGAGGCTCCTGACCTGGAGGCGACTTCGTGGGCACGGTTCCACATGTTGTCAAAGTGCATGGCCTTTGAGTACCAGTCAGAGATGGTGGTTGGGGGAGTTTCCATCGCGTAGATCTTGTACATGATGGAGGACAGTAGGCCGGCAGCAAAGTAGGTGATGAGGATGTTATCGTCCATGATTTGAGCGACTGCGACTTTACTGCGGAAGGTGGCGATGTAGTTAAGGAGGGTTGGGGAGAACCCTTCCTTCTTCCTCTGCATACACGTGGTGGAAAGCCAAGCAATGGTGTTTCCGATGGAGTCCTGATGCTTGAAGGTGGCTTGGAACTCGGTGGTGAAGGCGGCTATGGTGCCTAAGTTGATGGTTCCGGCGGAGCAACATTTTTGTCGGAAGGTGGCTGCCCAGATGGCGGCGGATCCTTTGGTCATATGAGAAAGAGTGAACGTGATTTTCTTTACATCGGTGTCATAGATGTCGGTGTTGATGAGGAGATAGAACTGGACAGTGTTGAACCACTGTTTGGATTTATCATAGGACCCATCGAAGGGTTCAGGGGCTCCAAGGCATAGTTCCTTTGAAGACATAGCTGCTGGGGGCGAGGGTAAGGGCGCGAAGGTAGGGTGCGTGCGAGCGAGAGGGAAGCCTATGAGGGAAGGCGGTTTAGGAGGTCTGGTAGGAATAGACATGCTTGGTTGCGCGGCAGTGGGAGTGGGAGTCTCAGGGGAAGGAACTTGTGGAATACTAAGTTGTCTGGAGAGTCCTTCGGCAAGGTGGATGGTGTCTTCTTCCTCTTGGAGAGAGGTGGGGTTGATGTCGGGGTCCGAGTGTTCGAGGGACGAGGGGGACGAGGGTTCAGGGGAGGACTGGCCTTGTTCGGGCATATCTCGGGGTAGGAACCAGTGGGAGCTAATGGTGGCGCAGTGCCCAGGGAATCACCCCGTGCAGGCTGATTGCAGGAGGGGGGGGTGTGGTTGTCCAGGGAATCACCCCATGCAGACTGAAGGCGGGAGCGGGTAAGGTAGAGCAACCTGAAAGTCATCTGTAGAAAGGCAGCTTAGTCTTTTGTTACACTGGGCTATGGAATACCAGCGGGGACTCAAAGTGAGCTCGATGTGGATACGAAGACAAGGGAGGATACGCAGGGTGTTCCGACAGATGTCCTTCGGAGACACGCGTTCAAGGGGGCGTCTTGAACGGAAGCAACACCAAACGGCCTGCAGATGGACTTCAAGGGGTTTCCTTAAGTCCGGGACGAAGTGACAAGGTGAAGGCCTCAGGGAAGTCCCTTAGCCTTAGTGTGCTGATAACAGACAGCGACGAGGGGAGCAAGGAGTGGCTTAGAGCTCGTAGAATTGAGTAGACTAAGCTAAGGAGAGTACAGGGCGGAAATCGTGATATAAGTACATATGCCAAGTTGCTTAGGTAATGGGTTCTAATGAGCCCGAGATAAGGAGTGAGTCATCTATGGATAAGGATAAGTCACGATGAGTCAGTTCTAATAATACAACGGTTCTGAGATAAGATGGAAGAGGAGGAACCAGGGAAGCAGAACTCGAGGCATAAATGGAGTTCCTAAGTCCGAGATAAGGCAGGAGGTGGACGAGGACTTAGCTAAGTAAAAGAAAGAAGGAAACCAAAGAAAAGAAAAGGGCGATCCACCGTGGATCGTAACATTACCCACTGTTATGATGCTTGTATTGGGATTGCCAAACCGCTGGATAAATTGAATGCCAGGTATGGTAGGGGGGATGCCTGCCACAGCAATGAGTTGACCGGTTATGCGATCTTGAGTGGTTGCGGATTGAGAAGGATGCATGCTGCTGAGGAGGTGGCCAGATACAGGATCATGCATGAAGTCAGGCCATAGTTGATCCAGCAGCTGGAACCCCTGCTGTATCTGCTGAGTGGTCCAACTCAACTCATGCTGTGAAAAGTCTTGCACATCTGGTTGTCCATACTGCCCCTCCGACAGTAACACTGGATCCTTGGATTGTTCTCCTTGTAGACCTAGATAAGGTTCATGTCGGACAGACTTTGGGTAGGAGGACTTTGAACTGTTTAGTTGCGATGTGGCAGTAGGTGGTGCAGGAACGTACATGCATCACACTTCATGGCATGGTGGCCGTGACGGACGTGTTGGGTCAAAAGATGGCAAACATATATAGAGGTTGTAATAAGCATACTACAAGGGCTAGAACGACACAACAAATTGTACACAGGTAATTCGGTGGTTTAAGAATCATCAGGGGAAAGGGGGTCCGTGGGTGGAATATCAGAAAGCCGGTGGTCATCACTATCATCATTGCTATCATCACCATCAATTTCACTATCTGTGCTGATGCTGTTCCCATCGCTATCTTTATCGAACAATCCCCCAATTTCCTACCTCTCTCAGCCCTGCAAGTGCATAGCCTCCTGGAAGTGGCCAATCTCCTCGATCACTGTAGTCAGTTCCAGCAGCTCATCCCAACAAGCAGATTGGTGTACAAGGTGGTCCCCAGCAATGTCAGAAGGATTTAATCCATGCTTGCCCAGTATGATTTCCAGGATCTCCAGCTCCCCATTAGAAGCAAGGAGATCCTTCTTGCGATGTTCTTGCATGCCCAACAGTAGGCTTTATTGTTCTTCGACGGACTTGAGTTCTGCCAAGTTAAGTGTGACCTGGAGTGCCACACAATTGCGATCTGCAAGCTTGGGTAGGTAGGCTCGTTTCAGGACAGCCTGAGGGGCATCAATGAGGGCTCCTACAAAATATTCTTTGCCCTGGTCGATCAGATGTCAGTCAAGCCCATCAAATCATTGGAGGACATACTCGTTGTACGTCCTCCAAGGTCCTGGCAGTTTGAGAGCCTAATCCAAGCGAGCATGATGCAAGTTGAAGATCAAGGGGGGTTGCCTTAGCCATTTTCTTTGGTGAGGCATATGGCCTCAAATGGGACCTCGGGGAGGTTGATGTGTGGAGCTTGGCCAATCTCGAAAATGGGCTCACGTCTCTGCACCAGTGGGAAAAATTATAAGGAAAGGAAAGTGGGCTTGCGCTCATGGAGGAGATACTAAAGTTGACTGGGTTGCTATGCAGTGGAAGTTTGAATTGTGGCTCAGGGAGCAGTTCAGCCTCTTTAGGGCTAGGCAAAGATGGGGAATTGGCAGACATAGTGAATGAGGAGGTAAGTGAGGGTGAGAGTCGGGGTGTAGAAGAGGGCATGTTATCTTTGAGGGGCAGCGCTATGTACAGAGGTTGAATGGAGGTTGTGTACTGAAGTATCTTTGGAGTTGCGTGGCTTCTGACTTTGAAAGACCACTCCGAGTCTCACAGCTATCAGTAAATGGAAAGTGCCCACCCATGGAGAACACTTGCTGTCCTGGTTGCAATATCTTATTCCCTTCTCCATATGCATTTCTTCAGCACCTCAGCATGAATGGAGTAACATGTGTTTCTGCTCTGCAAGAATCGTTCAAAATTCCCACTCCTCCCACATTCATATGAGGCACTGGAGAAACCAACATTTCTGGTCACTTTCACCCCAATGCCACATTCGTCTATGGAAAGGGTGAAACACTGCTGGACCACTTGAGGAAACATGAGCACAAGTGACATCGCGATCACCAGATCTATTATCTGTTTGCTGATGAGGCTGAATGGTCGCTGGTTAAATTCCTTGCATTAAATCTGACTAAAACACAAGCAGATGAATTTCTGAAGCTATCCTGGGTGAGTATACGCCAACCATGTTGGTTCCAGTTTTACCAGACATGGACAGTTTGAAACCCAATCGAGGCCATCATTTCAAACTATGGATTGTATGTATGCCTGGCTTGCATCTCTTCCCAAAGGAGCACAATGGAAGTCTACAAAGATTGATATAAAGGGGTTCAAATTCGTGCAGGATGCGCACCTAATATGGCGAGATGACCTTGAAGTTGTCCAGGACCTATTCTCCAACCCAATGTTTGCTAAATACATGACATACAACCCCCATATTGTCACATGTGGTATGGAGCGCAAGTACAGCAATTTTTTCACAGGAACTCATGCACACACAATCCAGGTAAGTGATCGAGTCATTATCAGTGTAAGCTGCTAACATCATTTCAATCACACTCCAGGCCCAGCTACCCCTTGGAGCCACAATGGTCCCTATTATTCTGGCCTCCGATAAAACACCAGTCATGACTCATAGTGGAGGTCTACAAATGCACCCCGTTTTCTTGACCATTGGGAATATTCAGTTGGATATCAGGATGCAAGCAACTTCTCATGCATGGCATTGTGTTGGATTCATTCCTTCATCGAAGATCAAAGTTGATCCGAAGTACAAAGCCCTCCTCTTTTCACAGATTTTTCATTGGTCGTCAGATGTCATCATTGCGTCGTTGAAACATGCAGCAAAGCATGGTCACATGCTCATTGATGCCAGCAGACACACACAGAATTGTTTCACTCCCCTTGTCTCATATATTGCTGACCTTCCTGAACAGCAACTCATTGCGGGTGTATCCAAGAACACCTCTCCTGTCACCATGGCTGAGCTGCCCATGTTCAGAAATGCTACACCTTCCACACCTCAAACACATGATACCACCCTCAGACAGATAAAGAATCTATGTGAGGAAGTTGATCCCTGGGACATTGTTCCCTTTCAAGACGCAGCAAAAAGGATCAAGCTCCTTGGCGTTCACTTGCCTTTCTGGTGCGATTGGAGATTTGCTGAGCCTTCCCTCTTCCTTACAGGCGAGATCCTCCACACACTCCACAAATTTTTTCACAATCATGTTCTCAAATGGTGCAAGTTCATCGCGGGTTCCCACATGCTCAACACATGCTTCATGAGCCTACACCACCGCATCTCATTCCACCATTTTGCAAATGGCATTCATCAATCACAGTCATCAGGCCAAGACCACTGTGATATGGAGAGTGTTACGACTCATGCCTATGCCCAACCTTTTTCCTTTGTCACGTGTCCTCGTCCCTCGTCCACGCGCCCTGCATCTCCTCCGCGCATCGTCGCCAACCCTGCAGGAGAGTACTCCTCTCTTCTTAGCAACTGCAGCAGATACCCTCGTCCCCTGTCCCAGCCCTCAGCTACCTCTGAGCAGACCCTCGTCGCTGCTAGCCCCTAGCTACCAGCCACCCTTAGCTAACCCTTAGCTAACCCCTAGACCCGGCTACCTCCGGCACCGCGTCATCGTCGCGTCTACGCGACCTCACCAGTCACTCATGACTACCACGCGTCTCTCCACGTGATGCTTACGCCTTACCTGCGTCTCGCTATCGACTGGTATTCTCACCACGTCCCCCGGTCCTCTCTTATCGTCGCATCCCGGTATCCTCCGCGGACCCCCAACTCCTAGCTTACACGTCCCTCCCACGCGTATCCCTTCTCCCGTGTCTTGGCACTACCGCGTGCCCCTTATCTTAGCCTACGCGTCTACTACACGTCTCCTCGTGTCCGCTCGACCCTGGTGGTCACCCCTTGTCCCTTGCCTTGGCATCCCTCGTGCCCACGCGTTCACCCACGCGTCCTCTTGGCTCCAACAGCCATTCGTCCCCTTTACATTCCTCGTGTTCAACCCACGATCATACGTCCTCGTAGCTCCAACAGCTATTCCCGTCCTACGCCTTGGTACTCCGCGTACCTTCGGCTACCTGATACGTATTCCTCCATATCACCCTTTTAGCTCTCGGGCCCTCTCGGCCACCCTATGTTCCTCATGGTACGCCTGCCTATCGACGTATCATCTTTCTTCTATACATAGATCTCTCTCTCGTCTCTCGGGCCTTCTCGGCCATCTCTCGCTCCTCATGGTATGCCCACTTATCGACATATCATCTCTCTTTTATACATAGATCTCTCGTCCTCGTCTCTCGGGCCTTCCCGGCCATCTCTCACCCTTCTTAGATCTCTGTCTCTTTATGACTCGTCCCCATATCTATCACTTGGTCTGTGCGCTCTTCGCACCAGTATATATACTCTATACTTATAGCATGTATTCCCCACTTTGACCATTGCAAGTTACACGCTCTTCATAACCATCTCCCGTCTGGTTGCTCTAGTCCTTGAAGTCCTCTGGACTTACCTTGAGGCTTCGCCTCTCCGCGCCACTTGTCTTCGAAAGCCATGAGACGTCTCTCATGGTAGTAGAACCCGCCAGGACAGTTCCGCCGTGTTCCCCCGGTACGCTAGTCCAGACACCTTTGTTCCGCCTCACCTTGGATGGTTCAACCGTAACAGAGAGATGATTGATACCAATCTTGGATGGTGCTGGTAAAGTTTCTGATGACTTTATCTATGCCATTCGTACTATGGTGGAATTCATCTACCATGCACAGGATCCTGTGTATACAGACAGCTCCATTACTGTGATGGAACAGACGCTAGCAGAATTTCACTTGAGGAAACAGTGTATCATTGATATTGGGGTGCAGAGGGGTATGAAAGGGACCGTCAATCACTTCAATATACCAAAGTTGGAGCTCATGGCAAGCTTTGCATGCCAGACAAAAGTGAATGGTGCACTCATCCAATATACAGCAGATGTATCGGAGCGCCTCTTGATTACTCATTGCAAGACAACCTTTTGGCGTACTAGTCGGTCAGCACAGACCTTTATGGACCAAGTTGTAGACATCCTCAACTGTGAGGAGACTATATGGCTATTTGATCTCTACTTGGCTTTGCGAATGGCGGACAGTTCAGTAATGGATATGGTGCTTCATGCGGAGCACAGAGCAGTTGTTACTATTGACCCCCTGCTCAAGTTCATGCAGGATTTCCTCCCGGAGAAGGTATCAATGTTCCGTGGCCCACGCTGATTCCGTAACCACTTCCAGGATCCTAACAGCTTCATGTCGATGGACAGAGACATAGCACTCCATGTTACGATCCAGCCCAACCACAATGCAATATCCATGGCCCATATGCAGGCGCTCTATTGTCTCGCCGATCTTCCCGTCATCATTTCGCGTTATATTCAAAAGTTTTCTCAGGGTCAAGACACGTGCAAGTGGGACATTCGAGGAAATGTGTCAGTGTGGAACAAGTTTCACATCCAATTGCACTCATCGTTTCATGGACAATATGTAGAGAAAAGCCAAGTTATCCAGGCTTACCCCCCTTCAGAAGAGTACCCTCTTGGACACTGTGATGCAGTGCTACTTTGCCATGGAGATGGTGATATTTACGGTAGGTTTTTTTTGTAACATCACCTCATTTGCTCATACATTTTTAGATGTTGTGCAAGTGCATGCAGTATTCATGCCAAAGACAAAGAGTGCACTACCACCATATCTCTCCACCATACCTCTTTGTTATCTGCACTATTTTTGTATACTTCCGATATCTGCTGGTTGACAAAGCATTGGCCTTCACCAAGTCAAACACATGGATTTGGCAATAGCTCCTGCATCTGGCATTGTTCCCCTGACACATGTAGTCCGGCTGCTAGATTTCATTCCTGTCTTTGATACTGCCTTTCCTGACCTAAACCCCAGTAGCAAGACGTGCATGGAGGGCTATGGACACTACTATCTGAACACTTTTGCTGACAAGGAAACTTTCCATGTTTTGCACCAATGATTACTGTAGTCTACTAGCAGAATGTGGCTTAGACAGAAGTATCATTCATTTTTGCATTGTCCTACTCTGCTGGCAATGAATGATAGTATGGCATCCTGATCAGGTCTCAATGATCTATACGATATCTAATGTTGAGATGCGAGATTATGACGTTGGCCAATCAGATGTGTCCATCCCACAGTCATAAAGGTCCGTAACCTGTCAAAGTCTTACTGACCACATATTTCATTTCACTCATCTTGCAGATGGCCCTAGACTGGTGACCAGTCCATCCAAAAGAGGAAGTGCCGAGACTCTGCACGAGGAATGTCGGTGAGCTGTACATAAAGAACCTGTCCTGTCCTGAAAATTCTCAATCAGTGTGTACTCGAGGGACAGATAGTTCAGTTGAGAGTGGC
>JBBPLO010000672.1:0-16213 GCA_038089835.1 Retiboletus flavoniger | reverse complement strand
CTATTCCTTTTTCGTCCGTCTGGAGGTGGTTTTAGCAAGGCGGACGCTTCGGCTAACCAGGTTCCGAGTGTCTGATGCACACTATCTCATAATGCATAACGCACCGATGCATAATATCTCGTAATGCTTGGCAGGATAAGTCGGGACGATCTTCGGACAAGCGACGTAAGCGAGCAGCTCCACTTCTCCTCGTGCCTCCATCGATTCGCCCGTCCTCGACTGTTCAAGTCCCACCCACCCACCACCCCCTGTCCTCCATTCGTCGTTCCGGCACCTAGCAGTCTCGCTCGGGGTCCAGATCGCGTAAGCCCGGATCTGCCAAGAGTTGACCCTAGTGAGGCGGTCCTGCCCGCCCCCGCAGCGCAGGCGCTCACGCCTCACCCGGCAGATTCACGCTTCCGGACCGGACTGGAAAGTGCTCCCGACCTTCCCTGCCACAGTGTGACCTACCCACCTTCCGTAATCTCTATTCCACATGCATGTACATATCTACATTATACACAATTCATCCTTGTTTTCCCTGACATGGTGGACCAAGCACTGTCCAAAGACTGTTCCTTGTTCTCGGATTTCAACCCTGTTTGTCAATCCACTCGTGAATCCCGAATCACACCAAGTTCAACCTGAGTTCTCACCCAGAGGCCAATTCCAAGCCTGAGCCTTGGCATACCCAAGGCCTTGCCACCATCTAGTGGTGGTGATGTGCTGGCTGATCCAACCTAGGACAAGCAATCATGGTCACTGGCAGGTATATATGATCTCTTCATGCTGGTAAGGGCCATGTGAGAGTTCTGCTTTTACATATGTCTCTGCATGGATCATATGCAGGGATGTGACAGCATGCTTGTCCTTTGTTATAGTATATGCCCTGTCTGCTAGCCTTGTCTCACCCAAAGCCCAGTTTCTCATAGGGTCCAGCTATGTCTGCTGTTATGCATAGCATACAAGGTGGACAATGGACAAGGGATCAAGGGAGTTGAGTACTAATCAAGTGATACTCACAAAGTGTTACATTTTTTCTTCTTTCTCATCATATCCTACTTCTTGTACAGTTTGCCTCAATTAGTATCTCTTACTGAGGAACATGAATACCTTGTGTTTGGACTGCTTACCTCTTCATTTGCAGACCCTCCTCTCTATTCCTATGTCATTTACCTCTTAACTCCAATTATTCCATATTGCTCTCTATGGACTCTACTTCCAACTAGGCTCTCTCATGCTTAGTCATCTCCCATCCTTCCATGATCTTCTCTCATGTTCCATGGTCCACACAGATTTCTCCTTACTGCAAATAGTCACCTTATGTCCATGTAAGCCCCCATTCTTGATCTGTGCAATACTAGTGTACTATCAACAATCATCCCAAGTCCTAGCTTGAGACTTAGCAACTCTAAGTCTTCTTACAAACCTTGAGAAGTTCCTTCTAGATGTCGGTCTCTTTGTAAGTATCACCTAGAAGCCTTCTACTCTCTTGAGTCCTCGTTCCAAGTCACTTCATATGCTACATGTAACAAAAGATCAAGAATCTCCTTGGTCCCACCTCTCTAGATGAAGGATCCACTCCTCTCCACCATGTCTTACCGAATTCCTGAAGACAGCAACATTGATATCCCTGATGCACCCCAGTGAACCCCCACTTGTTGTATCACCAGAACTAGTCATCTGCTGGACCCACCCCTGATAACCCCCAGCCCCAGACCTTGGTATTCCCTACCCAGATCCACTCCTAGAACCCAATCTCAACCACAGCTCCTCACTTCCCCTAGCCAAACCCCATGTCAACCCAGTCTCCCACTTCAATGCCCATCTAGCCCACCACCTTGTCATTCCCCCAGTCTACAGACCCCACTGTCCTGCCCTAACACTTTCATCATGCCTTCCAAACTCAAGGCTGGTCTCCCTGCCAACTTCTCAGGAAATTCCTCCAATGCCTCATGGTGGATCAAGGCAATGAATGCTTACTTCAAGATGAATGACCCCCTTTACCCCCTAGACCCCGAAAAAATCATGACAGTCCTCAACAAGATGCCCACAGGAAGAGGAGCCTCTTTTGCCAAAACATGGTATGACAAGATGGCCAATAAAACCACCACCACTGGAAAGACCTTCAAAGAGTTTGTCAAAGACTTTGAAACCACCTTCTTTCCATATGACGTCAAAGCCATCGCCTGCCTCAAACTTGCCAAACTTCACCAGAAAACCACTCGCTCTGGCGATGGTTTTCAACAATACATCACCAACTTCCAGAATCTTGCTGGAAAGTCTGACATCTCTGATGAGACCACCCTCATCAATCACTTTGCCCTCGGCCTTGACCAACAGATCACTACCATGATCTTGTCCACGGGGACAGTCTCCACCACCATCAAAGAATGGGTAACCAAAGCAAAAACCTTCCACACCCAGAAAATGAGAATCCAAGCCCTTCGCTTGGGAACAACCCCTCCCTTCTACTTCATCCAGAGAACTCAACATGACCCCAATGCAATGGACATAGACACCTCCACCACCCTTGCCAAGTTAACCCCCACTGAACATGCCAACTGTATCAAGGAAGGTCAGTGCTTCCAATGTCACATCATTGGACATGACGCTTGAAACTGTAAAAAGACTTTCACCCCCAACCACCCCCAGAACATCAGAACCACCACCACCACCCCCATCATCTCTACCCCTCCTGTACCCCCATCTGTCCCCAACCCACTTTCCCCTTTACAGCAATATATTAACTCCCTCAGAACCTCCAGCAAGGACGAGAAAGAAATTCTGTCTGTCCTCAAAATGTGTTATGAAGAAGAATGGACCACCAAAGAGGTGAATGTGATTCAGTTCACCAATGTACAGAGAGTGAAGGATTTTTAAGAAGGGAAGTCATGTCGACGTCTTCTTCCCTAAACACTACCCATGTACTCATAGCATCAAAAAAGAATAGAACTCTCCATCTTGATGTCCACATACAAACTGTTGAAACCTCTGCCCTCATTGACTCCAGCGCTACCAGAAATTTCATTGACCCCAGACTCTTAGTCAAAGGAAAGTTCTGACTCTCCAAACTTCGCTCCCCCATCATCATCTACAATGTTGATGGAATCCAGAACTCTGCTGGAACCATCACCTGGACCACAATTGCTCCTGTTTCACATAGTTCCTTCTCTTCAAATGAAATGTTCTTCGTCCTATGACAAAAATCTCCTCAGATAATTTTAGGTATGCCCTGGTTGACCAAGTGGAACCCCACCATAGATTGGAAGGAATGAATAATTTCCATCCCCCTTTCTCCCCAGAGGGTCAAGAGGACTCCTCATGAGCACCCTCTGCGGATGGAGATCGAGGAAGAAGAGATATACAAACTGACCATTTCCACTGAAATCACTCAATGAACCACACCCAAAGAATCTTCTATCCCTGATTTTTGTTTGGACTTCTCCAACATCTTCGCCAAAGCCACCCACAACGTCCTCCTGAAACACCATTCTTTTGACCATACCATTGACCTTGAAGACTCCTTTGTACTGAAAATCACCAAAGTTTACTCTTTGAATCCCAAAGAAAAGGAAATGCTCAAGGAGTTCATCAAAGAACATCTTAAAATGGGTCAAATTGTTTTGTCAAAATCCCCACAGGCCTCCCCATTCTTCTTTGTCCCAAAGAAAGATGGCTCCCTCCACCCATGTCAGGACTACTGCTACCTAAATTCTCATACCATCCAGAATGCCTATCCTCTCCCCCTCATCTCTGACATTATCGATGATATGAAGGATGCCAACTACTTCACCAAGATGGATATCTGATGGAGATACAACAACATTTGGATCTGAGAAACTGACCAATGGAAAGTGGTGTTCATTACTCCCCTCAGACTCTTCGAACCAATGGTCATGTTCTTCAGTTTCTCCAATGCCCCCTCCATCTTCCAAGCCTTCATGAATCACATCTTTGCCAACATGATCACCAAACAATGGCTCAAAATCTACATGGATGACCTCAGAATCTGCACTAACAGACCTCTCTCTCTACATCATGAACGAACTTGTCATGTCCTCCTCTGACTCCACAAAAATAACCTTTCCCTCAAAATTTCCAAATGCTCCTTTGACACCCCCACCATGGAATACCTTGGCCTAATCATTGGAAAAGGGCAATTACAGATGGATCCCCATAAACTCTCCACCCTCAAGGAATGGAAACCCTCCACCTCCGTCACTGGAATCCACTCTTTCATCAGTTTCACCAATTTTTATTGAAAATTTATCCCTGATTTCTCTGACATCGTCACATCCCTTGTCTTCCTCATGCATAAAAACAAACCCTGGAATTGGACTTCCCTCCAACAATGGGCTTTTGACTCCCTCATCACTGCCCTCTGCTCCACCCCCGTACTTACTCTCCCTGACCCAACCAAACCTTTCTCTCTTATGACCAATGCTTCCCTACTTGCTGCTGGTACAGTCCTTATGCAAATGAATCCCAATGGCGACCTCCAACCCATCGCTTACTTTTCTAAAACCTTCGCCCCAGCTGAATGCAACTATGACATTTATGACTGGGAACTCCTTGCAGTCATCCTTGCCCTCTCTGAATGGCATCATCACCTCCAATGCACCACACACCCCGTCATCGTCATTACTGACCACAAAAATCTCTCCTACATGTGTGATCCTTGAAAACTGTCTCACTGACAGGCATGCTGGGCTCTCTTGCTACAGGACTTCAACATCATCTGGAACATCACCCCTGGCTCCAAAATGGGCCCTGCTGACACCCTGTCCCAATGTAACTCTGTTGACACTTCCTTTGACAACTCCAACTCTTCTATCCTCCCTGAACTCCAAGTCATCAATGCCCTAGACCTTACCCTCACCAACCTCATCAAATCTTCCTCCTCTTCTGATCCTCTCATTACTCACGCACTCTCCGCCATCTCCTCCATATCCACACTATTCCCCCATTCCCTCGCCTCCGACTGGTCCTTCAAAAATGGCCACCTCTTCTTCCACAATCACATGTATTTTCCCCTGCCGCACGCACCCCCCTCCTCCATTCTATCCACTCCTCCCCATTGACTGGTCACATGGGTATCTTCCACATGAAGTCCATCCTCAAACGTGATTTCTGGTGGCCAGGCCTTGCCACCTTTGTCAAACACTTCGTCTCTGGATGCCCAGTATGCCAGCAAAGCAAAATCAACACACACCCCTGTCACCCCCCCCTGCTACCTATTCCATCTTCCTCTGCTTTACCCTTCTGCCAACTCTCTGTTGACCTTATCACTGACCTACCCCCATCCAACGCCTTTGACTCCATCATGGTTGTGGTCAACCATGGACTTACAAAGGGAGTAATCCTCATTCCTTGCTCTAAAACTATCGATGCAGCAGAAGTAGCCCTTCTTTTTTTTCAAAATGTTTTCAAGAGATTTGGACTATATGACTCCATCATCTCGGATTGCAGCCCACAATTTGCCTCAGCCTTCGCTCACGAACTCACTCATCTCCTCAAATATGATATTCGTCTCTTCTCAGCCTACCACCTCCAAACCGATGGTCAGACTGAAAGAACCAATCAAGAGCTGGAGGTCTACCTTCGCATCTTTTGCACCAACAACCCTCAGTCTTGGTCTTCTGTCCTACCCTCAGCCAAGTTTCACCACAATTCTGCCCCCCATTCCTCCACTCAGAAATCCCCCTTTTCCCTCCTCTACAGTTATGAACCTAGAATATTCCCCCCTCTTGGAAAAACCTTCATCCCCGCTTTAGAAGACCACCTATCCACTTTTGATGAAAATAGAAAAGAAGCCCTCGCCACCCACAAATCCACCTGAAAACTTATGACCTTCCAATCTCTCAGGAAATTCTCCCCCTGGAAAACGGGAGATAAAGTGTGGCTCAAAGCCACTAACCTATGCCTCCAACTCCTCTCATGTAAACTTTCCCCAAAAAGATATGGACCATTTGAAATCACTCAGGTCCTATCTCTGGTATCATATAGACTCCACCTTCCATCCACATGGCACATCCATGATGTGTTCCACACCTCCTTGTTATCTCCTTATCGCACCACTGAAGCATATGGCCTTCCCTTCCTTTGCCCACCACCTGATGTTATCAACCGGGAAGAAGAATATGAAGTAGAAATCATCCGCAGTCACAAGGGACCACAGTCCAAATGCCTGTTCCTGACCTTGTGGAAAGGATACCCCTGCTCTGAAGACACCTGGGAATCTGAATCTAATCTCTGACATGCGACTAGAATCCTCTCCACATATAAACGACTGCACTCCCTCTGAAATTCCCTTGCCCATAAAACGTCGGTCTCTTCATGAGTATCGCCTTGTGAGCAAGAAAGCTCATGCCCATTCACTTCCTATTTTTCCTTGATGATGTCCTTATGATCTTCCTCGATTGTCTTCTTCCCCACATCCTCTACCTCCTCTACACAATCACTCTTGTGATCACAATGTGCCTTCCCTGCATATCTGCCTGAACACAATTGACTCTTACTCTTCACTGCCATTCTAGAGACCCCCACTCTCACCCATGCCATTGAACTTCACCCCCTCTTCCCTGAAGATGAAGTCACTCATTCTCTCATCCACACTTATCACACCGTTGCTTCTGCCCTTTGATTGTCAGAATCGCTCGTATCTCCTGATCTCCCACTCCACTTCACTTTGACTGAAGCCTCTTGCCACTCTCTTGTTGCTCTATCTCACCATGGCTTTGGCAGTTATGCTGAAGAAATTCCACATACCTTAATCTATCCCACAGTCCATCACATCTTGTCCTTCCTTACCATCCCTCAATGTGACCAATATGTACAATCTGTCGAAAGTTTTCTTATCTCACAATCAAGGACCCTTCCACTCCCCATTCCCCCACCTCATTCCAATCCACTCACCGCTTGCATCTCCTCCCCTCCCCCACTGGACACCCCCACTGTCATGGCCTCCACCAATCTCTCTAATGTCGAATCTGATGAAGAACCTCCTGCCCCCATGTTTCCTGTCTCTACCACGCCCTAACAAATCATTCTCCCCAATGGAAACACTGTGATGTTCTCCCCCTTTCAGGTCATCCCTCATCCTGATGCCTTCCACTACCCTCTGGCGACCCCCTCTTCCATCTCCTTTCAATGTGATTGTTGAGGTCACTATAAATAGGATTGCATCTACTACAAATGCCCCCACTGCCATGAGTTCACCCCTGGACACATCTCAACTCAGTGTTTACTTTTCCAATGCAGGTTTTGTAACAACTGGGGCCATACCAAATGTTTCTGTCCCCATTGCAATTGTGGAATTTGCAGCGAACCTGGGCACATCATGGGCAACTGTCCATTTGAGGTTGCTTCTCCCTCCCAACAGAGCGCCATCTTCAGTCCTGGCTCCTCAGCTAGTTGATCTCTTCAGGTGGAGTGGAGTGTTAATCAAGCCTGGGGCTCAATTGTACAAAGGGGGTAATGTTACAGTTTTTCTTCTTTCTCATCATATCCTACTTCTCATATAGTTTGCCTCAATTATCTTTTACCGAGGAACATGAATACCTTGTGTTCAGACCGCTTACCTCTTCATTTGTGGACCCTCCTCTCTATTCCTATGTTATTTACCTCTTAACTCCAATTATTCCATATCGCTCTCTACAGACTCTACTCCAAACTAGGCTCTCTCATGCTTAGTCATCTCCCATCCTTCCATGATCTTCTCTCATGTTCCATGGTCTGTGCAGATTTCTCCTTACTACAAATAGTCACCTTATGTCCATGTAAACCTCCATTCTTGATCTGTGCAATACTAGTGTACTATCAACAATCATCCCAAGTCCTAGCTTGAGACTTAGCAACTCTGAGTCTTCTTACAAACCTTGAGAAGTTCCTTCTAGACATTGGTCTCTTCATAAGTATCACCTAGAAGCCTTCTACTCTCTTAAGTCCTCATCCCAAGTCACTTCATATGCTATGCATAACATGAAGAGACCAATGTCTGAGAAGTATCATGAGACTTAGAGGATTTCTAGAATCGCTAGAAACGAACTCTGGGACTAAGAGTGACACTTGAATATACACTAGTATTGCACAGATCAAGAATGGGGATTACATGTGTAAGAGATAACCATTTATAGAGTTTACTATGCCACATGGACCATGGAAACAGAAAGCATGCTATGGAAGTTAAGGGGACGACCAGGTGTGAGAGAACCCAGTTAGGAGTGAGGAGTCCATCTGGAATGATACTGAATAATCAGAATCAGAGATAAGCAAGTGATGTAAATATAGAGAGGAGGGTCCACCAATGAAAAGGTAGGCAGTCTGAGCATGAAGAATGTGTGTTCTTTGATAGGAAATGAGAGCTGAGAAGTGAACTAATAAAAGAATACAATGAAAAGGGAGAAAATTTGTAACATTACCCCCTTCGTACAATCAAGCCCCAGGCTCAACCAACAACCTGTTCCACTCCGAGGGACTAGTCAATGATAGTGGTACCTGGACCAAAGATGGTGCTGTAAAACAGTGAACTTGACTCAGAGGACTAGCAGGGAGTAATCCTAAGCCTGCAGGTAGGTTGAAGGAGATGAGTATTGTTCCAAAGAGATCCAACTATGAAAAGAAGTGCAGAGAAACCTGTCCAAGTGGGTGTTGCCCAAGGAAAAAGAGTCTGGAAGAAGTCTGGAAGAAGACTGGAAGTCCAGACTAGAGAAAGTAATGAGCAGGAAGCATGGGGGACATGACAGATGATGATGGTGATGGGCCAGAGATGATACGGACAGATATGGTGGCATGGTGAGAATCCAATGTGAAGGAAACTGGATTATGAAATCCTAAGTACATGGTACTTATAGTCTGAACGAGTCTGGATGAACTAATATGAAATATATCTACTTGCAGAGTGATATAAATGGTATCCATAGTCGTATGGAAAGGTCTTTGGAAGACTGGTAAAGGAGGGGTGATGATACAACCAAGAACTGGTGTAGAGATCCATAGGTCTCTATGGTCATAAACCACTATTTCAACGGATTTTACCATTGTCATATCATCACCCCTATCGTTCATTCCAACTGCCATCCAATCCAGAGCAGGTCCCTTCCACCTCTGGTCCTGTCCGTCAAAGTCTGGTAGTCTGAGTAAGTCCGCCCAGTCATATACTAGACTGGTTCTTGGTCGTATCATCACCCCTCCTTTACTGGTCTTTCAAAGACCTTTTCATATGACTACAAATACTATTTATATCACTCCGCAAGTAGATACATTTTGGATTAGTTCATCCAGACTCATTTGGACTATAAGTACCATGTACTTAGGATTTTACAATCCAGTTTCCTTCACATTGGATTCTCACCACACCACCATATCCGTCCAAATCATCTCTGGCTTGTCGTCATCATCATTCATCATGTCCCCAATGCTTCCTGCTCATCATCTTCTCTACTCCAGACTTCTGGTCTTCCTCTGGTCTTCTTCTGGACTGTTTTCCCTTGGGCAACACCCACTCAGGCAGGTTTCTCTTTGTAGTTGGACCCCTTTGGGACAATACTCATCTTCTTCAACCTTCCTGCAGGCTCAGGACTACTCTCTGCTAGTCCTCCAAGTCAAGTTCACTGTTTTACATCGTCCCATCGAAATCCCCACAGGCCTCCCCATTCTTCTTCATCCCTAAGAAAGATGGCTCCCTTCACCCATGCCAAGATTATCAATACCTGAACACCCACACCATCTGAAATGCATATCCACTTCCTCTTATCTCAGACCTCATGGACAACATGAGAGAGGCAGACCACTTCACGGAGATGGATATTCGCTGGGGATACAACAACATCTGTATTTGAGAAATGGACCAATGGAAGGCCGAGTTTATCACCCCCCTTGGACTATTTGAACCAACAGTCATGTTCTTCAGGTTTTCTAATGCCCTCTCCACTTTCCAAGCCTTCATAAACCACATCTTTGCTGACATGATCACCAAACACTGGCTTAAGATTGACATGGATGACCTGGGCATCTGTACCAAAGGAACACTAACTCTCCACCACAAACAAACTCACTGCATCCTTTTATGTTTGCATGAAAATGGTCTTTCCCTCAAAATTTCCAAATGCTCCTTCAACACACCCACCATGGAATATCTTGGTCTAGTCATCAGCAATGGACAACTCCAGATGGACTCTCACAAACTCTCTGTGCTCAAAGAATGGAAACCCCCCATATCAGTCACTGGAATCCATTCCTTCATCAGATTTGCCAACTTCTACCAAAAGTTTATCCCCAACTTCTCCAATATCGTCACTCCACTTGTCTTCCTCACTTGCAAAAATGAACCATGGACATGGACCCCACTTCAACAGAAATCCTTTGAATCCCTCATCTCCTCTCTCTGTACCACCCCCATCCTAGCACTCCCTGACCCCTCCAAACAATTCTCCCCTATGACCGACACTTCCCTGCTCACCACCAGAGCGGTCCTCATGCAATCCGACTCCAATAACGACCTCCAACCCATCGCCTATTTTTCTAAAACCTTTGCCCCTGCTGAACAGAACTATGACATTTATGACCAAGAACTCCTTGTGGTCATACTCACCCTATCCAAATGGCATCACCACCTTCAATGCACTGCCCATCCTGTCCAAATTATCACCAACCACAAAAACCTCTTCTACATGCATGACCCTCATAAGCTTTCCCACCATCAGGCCCATTGGGCACTCCTCCTTCAAGATTTCAACATCATCTGGAAGGTGACCCCAGGCTCCAAGATGGGTCCCATGGATGTCCTCTCCTGCTGAGACTCCATCGACACCTTCCTCAATAATGCTGATTCCTCCATTCTCCCTGAACCCCACATCATCAATGCCCTCGATCTCACCCTCACTGTTAAGACCAGTTCAACTCTGGAGCTAACTCCGAAACTTTGAAGTTATGCTAGGGGCTGGGGCTTGGCTTCACCATATGTGATGTGCCCTTGCTTAGAATCATTGCCCCAATTTCGGAGGCTGGAGGTCAGAGGTTCAGAGTTGTTGCACTTGATGTTGTAGACAATGATGAGGATCGTGATGAGGAGGAGAAGAAGAGTTGTCAAGACTCTCAGAGATTCAGAGAGTTGTCAGAGGGAACTGATCATGGATCAGGAGTTGGAAATAAATCGTATTCAAACTGAGGAATATACAGAGTGGTTCTATGGGTTTATATATGGAGTTTGGAGATGTATTAGTAAAGTTCTTGGTAATAGATTGGTAAGTAAGTCGGAATTGGAAGATATGTGAACCAGAGCTGTACACCAGAGGAATGAAGACTGGAGCAGTGTACATAGGATCGGAGGGAAAACAGGAGCAAGACTAATACAGATGGAGAAAGAGTACATAACAAGAATGGAGAGAGATGGAGTTGAGCTCTGAGCAAGATAGCATTGGAGTTGGTGGGTGCGAGACCGGAGACGAGTTTGGAGGGTTGGAGTGGACTTGGTAAAAATCCAGTATATGACACTCACCAATCTCATACAGACCTCTTCCACATCTGATCCCCTTGTCACCCATGCTCTTGCCACCATCACCTCCAATTCCCCCCTTTTTTCCCACTCCCTTAAATCAGAATGGACTTTTGACAACAGCCACCTTTTTTTCCACTCTCACATGTATGTACCCCCTTCAGCTCCCTCCTCCCTCCTCCATTCCATCCACTCCTCCCCCCTCACTGGCCATATGGGCATTTTCCACACCAAAGCTGTTCTTGAATGAGATTTCTGGTGGCCAGGCCTCATCTCATTCATCAAGCACTTCATCTCTGGCTGTCCCATTTGTCAACAAAATAAAATCAACACTCATCCCATGACTCCACCCCTTCTCCCCATCTCATCCTTGTCTGCCCTTCCCTTCTGCCAGCTCTCCATAGACCTCATCACTGATCTGCCCCCCTCTGCCGACTTTGATTCTGTCATGGTCGTGGTTGACCATGGCCTTACTAAGGGGGTAATTCTCATCCCTTGCTCTAAAAACATCGATGCCACTGGTGTTGCCTTACTCTTTTTTGACAACATTTTCAAAAGATTCAGCCTCTATGACTCCATAATCTCCAATTGAGGTCCTCAATTTGCCTCTGCATTCACCCATGAACTAGCCCGTCTACTCAAGTATGACATCCACCTATCATCTGCCTACCACTCCCAGTCTGATGGACAAACTGCAAGAACCAACCAAGAGCTTGAGATCTACCTTTGGATCTTTTGTGCTAATAACCCCCACTCCTGGTCCTCCTCCCTATCCACCACAGAGTTTCACCACAATTCTGCCCCCCACTCTTCCACACAGAAATCCCCCTTCTCTCTTCTTTATGGCTATGAACCCAGGATGTTCCTGACCCTTGGAAAATCCTTCATCCCTGCCCTAGAACAACGACTCTCCTCCTTAGATAAAACAAGAAAAAAAGCCCTTGTGGCCCATGAGTTAGCATGTAAACTCATGACCTCCTGATCCCTCTGACAATTCTCCCCCTGGAAAGTTGGAGATAAGGTCTGGCTAGAAGCCACTAATCTCCGCCTACAACTCCCATCCAGGAAACTGACCCCCCAAAAGATATGGTCCATTTGAAATCTCCCAAGTGTTATCACCCATATCCTACAGACTTCACATCCCATCCACATGGCACATCCACAATGTCTTCCATGCCTCCCTCTTATCTTCTTATTGCTTTTCTGAGTCATATGGCATCCTCTTCCTCCATCCGCCACCTGACATCATCAATCACAAGGAAGAGTACAAAGTCAAAGCCATTATTTCCCACAAGGGTCCACTATCTAAGTGCCGGTTCCTAACCACATGGAAGGGTTATCCCAGCTTGGAGAACACCTGGGAACCTGAATCCAATCTCCATCACACCTCAACAATCCTTTCCACATATAAATGGCTCCACTCTCTGTGAATTTCTATGTGCACAATCAACGGTCTCTTCGTGAGTATCTCTTGTGTATGCCAGAATTTTATGCCCCTTCACATTCTATTCTTCATTGATGATGTCATTCTTGTCCTCCTTGATTGCCTCTTCTCCCATGTCATCTATGTACCTCCTCTGTGGGATCGTTCTTACAATCACGACATGTCTATCCTGCATATCTGCCAGAACACAATCAACTCTTGCTCTATGCCACCATCCTAGAAACACCCACCCTCACCTGTGCTCTCAAACTTCACCCTCTCTTCCCCAAAGATGAGATTATGCACTCCCTTATTCGTACTTATCATACCATAGCCTCAGCCCTTTGTCTCACCGAGACCCTCACCCCACCTGATCTCCCCCTTCACTTTGCCCTTATCAAAGCCTCTTGACACTCTCTTGTTGCTCTCTCCCTACATGGCTTCAACACATACATCGAAGAGTTAACCCCTTCCCTCATCTACTCCACCTTCCACCAAATTTTCTCCTCCCTTACTATGCCTCAATGTGACCTTTATGTACAGTCGATAGACAACCTCCTTCTCTCCCAACCTTGTAATCTTCCCCTCCCCATTCCCCCTTCTACACTTAGCATCCTCGCCACTTGTCTCTCATCCCCTGATCCTCCTGATACCCCAACCATCATTGCCTCCTCTGAACCATCTGACATTGACTCTGGCTCCAAAAAAGACCCTGTGGAACCCACTATCCCCATTACCACCACTCCACAGCATCTCCAACTCCCCAATGGCAATTTCATCATGTCTTCCCCCTTTTGCATCCTCCCTCACCCTAAGAGCCTACACCTCTCATCTGTCACCCTGACCATGGAGTGCTTTCAATGTCATCAACATGGTCACTATCAGCAGGATTGCCTCTGTTACGAATGCGCCCACTGCCACGAGTTTGGCCCTGGCCACATCACAACTCAGTGTCTTCTTTTCCAGTGCAGTTTCTGTAACAACTGGGGACATACTGATCAGTTCTGCCCCCACTGCATGTTACACTTTTTCTTCCTTTTCATCATGTTCTTCTCCTTGTCCACTTTGCTGCGATTATCTCTTATCGAGGAAGATGCCTACCACACATCCGGACTGCCTATCTCTTCCTCTGTGGACCCTCCTCCCTTTTCCTATGTTGTCTTCCCTTGAACTCTATGTGTGTAATGTCAGTCTCCATGGACACTGCTCCTAACTAGGCTCTCTTATGCTTAGTCATCTCCTTACCTTCCATAGCATTCCTCACACTTCCATGATCTGTGCACCACTGACCGTTATATATATACATTGTAGTTTCCCCCATGTACATAAATCTCATTCTTGATCTGCACAATCTAGCATATAATCAACTATCACTTCCAAGTATCTTCGGTTGACTTAGCAACTCTAAGTCACCACAGACCCTTAGCCAAGTCTTAGCGATTCTAAGACTTTCTTTCAGTCTTCAGAGAGCCTATCAGACATTGGTCTCTTTGTGAGTATCGCCTGGTAGTTGGTCCTCTCTCAGAGTCCTAGTCTCTTCCTTATGCTATGCATAACAAAAGATCAAGAATAACCTAGGTCCCACCTCTTTAGGTGAAGGACCCACCCCTCCCCCATCACATCTTACAGAATCCCTGAAGACAGCGACGTTGATATCCCTGACACACCCCAATGAACCCCCACTCATCATATCACCGGATCTAGTCATCTGCTGAACCCACCACTGATAACCCCCAGCCCCAGACCATGGTACTCCCTATCAGGATCCACCCCCAGAACCCTGCACCAACCCCTCGACCAACCACAATGTCCATCCAGTCCACCACCTCATCATTCCCCTAGTCCACAAAACCCACTGTCCCATCTCAACACTCCCACCATGCCCTCTGAACTCAAAGCAGGTCTCCCTGCCGACTTTTCAGGAAACTCCTCTGATGCCTTCCAATGGATCAAAGCCATGGGAGCATACTTCAGAATGAACCCTACCCACTACCTCCTCGACCCCAAAAAGATCATGACAGTCTTAAACAAGATGCCTTCTGGAAGGGGAGCTTTCTTTGCTGAAGCATGGTATGACAAAATGGCCGACACCTCCATCGCCCTGAAAACCTTCAACAAATTCATCAAGAATTCAAAACTACCTTCTTCTCCTATGACATCAAAGCCACTGCCCACCTCGAACTTGCCAAGCTCTGTCAGAAAACTACCTGCTCTGGCGACAGCTTCCAACAATACATCACTGACTTCCAGAACCTAGCTGGGAAGTCCAACATTGCTGATGAGACCACCCTCATCAATCACTTCACCCTTGGCCTCGACCAACAAATCACCACCATGATCTTGTCCATGGGGACCGTCCCCACCACCATTGAAGAATGGGTCATGAAGGCTAAGACCTTCCATGCCCAAAAAATGAGAATCCAAGCCCTTTGTACTGGAACCACCCCCTCCTCCTTTTCTTTCAACAGCTGCACTCTCCGAGACCCCAATGCCATGGAAGTGGACATATCCACCACCCTCGCCAAACTCACCCCCACTGAACAAGCAAAATACATCAAGGAGAAAAGATGCTTTCATTGCTGAACCATCGGGCATGATGCCCACAACTGCAGAAAAGTCCCTACCCCAGGACGACCCCAGAGTGTCAGAACAACCATCACTGCCCCTGCCCCCGCTCCATCGACTCTACCTCTGACCCACACCCATCCCTCACCACTTCAACAGTATGTATGTCAACACCCTTCCCACTTCAGGAAAAGATGAGAAGGAAATCATCTCTGTCCTTAAGATGTGCTATGAGGAAGACCATACCACAGAGGAAGTAAATTCAATCCAATTCGCTAATGTCCAGAAAGCCAAGGATTTTTAAAAAGGAGAGTTGTCTCGACGTCCTCTCTCCTAGAATCTACCCATGTACTTGTAGCATCACAGAAAAATAGAACTCTTCATCTTGATGTCCAAGTGCAAACCATCAAAACCTCTGCCCTCATTGACTCTGGAGCTACTGGAAATTTCATTGACCCTTGCCTCTTACCCAAAGAAAGGTTCCACCTCCAGAGGCTCCCACAGCCCATCGCTGCCTATAACGTTGATGGAACAATGAACTCTGCCAGGACCATTGCCTGGACCACCTCTGCCACTGTCTCCCATGGGATGTTCTCCTCCCCCGAAATCTTTTTTGTATTACTGTTAAGACCGGGTCAACTCCGGAGCTAACTCCGAAACTTCAGAGTTATGCTGGGGGCCGGGGCTTGGCTTCACCGTATGTGGTGCGCCTTTGCTCAGAATCGGTGCCCCGATTTCGGAGGCCGGAG
>JBBPLO010000670.1:0-16229 GCA_038089835.1 Retiboletus flavoniger | reverse complement strand
TGTTGAAGCAGGGACGGCATAGTGGGAACTGGGGGGGGGTGGTGGGAGGGGAGTGGCGAGAGTGGTTGCTCATATGTTCTGGGGGCGGTTGGTAGTTTTCTTACAGCTGCGGGCGTCATGCCCGATGGTTCGACAATGGAAGCACCGTCCTTTCTTGATGCATTTGGCTCATTTGGTGGGGGTGAGTTTGGTCAGAGTAGTGGTTGCGTCTACTTCCATGGCATTGGGGTCTTTGCCAGGGGTATGATGGTTGTTGAAGGAGAAGGGGGTGGTGGTGGTTCCAGTGCGGAGGGCTTGGATTCTCATCTTCTGGGCATGGAAGGTCTTGGCCTTCGTTACCCAGTCTGCGATGGTAGTGGGGACAGTTCCCATGGACAGGATCATGGTGGTGATTTGTTGATTGAGCCCCAGGGTGAAGTGGTCAATGAGGATGGCCTCATCCGTGATGTTGGACTTCCCTGTGAGGTTCTGGAAGTCGGTGATGTATTGCTGGAACCCATCGTGAGAGCGGGTGATTTTCTGACATAGTTTGGCTAGTTCCAAACGGGCGGTGGCTTTCACGTCGTATGGGAAGAAGGTGGTCTCAAAGTCCTTGGTGAAATCGAGAAAAGTTTTCCCAGTGGTGATACTGGGGTCGGCCATCTTGTCGTACCACGCTTCAGCGAAGGACGCTCCTCGGCCACTGGGCATCCTATTGAGCGTGGTCATGATCCGTTCGGGGTCATCAGGGTAGAGATGTTGGTTGATCAGGAAGTAAGCCTTCATGGCCTTCATCCACCAAGAGGCATCGGAGGAAGACCCAGTGAAGTCGGCAGGGAGAGCGGCCTTAAGTTCTGAGGGCATGGCTGGGGAGAGTGAGTGGGAAAGGTTGATTGGGCTGGGTTGACGCAGGGATGGACTGGGTTGACACAAGGGTGGACTGGGTTGACACAAGGGTGGACTGGGTTGAGTGGGATGGCTTGGTCTTTGTCCTCTGGGAGAGGGTGCAAAGGATGGGTCGAGGAGTGGGGTCCTGCTGGATCTGGCGATTCATCTGGAGGGTGAGCGGTACTGAGAGAGATCAGGGAGTTCAGAGTCACTGTCTCCTGGGGCTTTGAACGACGTGGTGGGATTGGGATAGGTCCTTCACCTGAGGAGGTGGGACTGAGAATATTCTTGATCTTTTGTTACGCGTAGCGTACAAGAGAGGGCTCAAGGGCAGTAGGAATCATCTGCAGGCAATACTCACAAAAAGACTGGCATCTGACAGAGACTTGGGCAAGAGGTTAGACCTTAGAGTTGCTAAGGTTGTTCAGGACTGCGCAGCAGCAGGATGACTCAAGAAGATACACTAATATTGCGCAGATCAAGAATAAGGACCAGAGATACAGGGAAGGCGAGAACTATATACTAGAGAGACTTCCCATGCATGGACCTGGTAGAGCTAAGGATACAACTAAGTATGAGAGAACCTAGTTAGGAGAGGAGGGTCCAAGAAGGTAGCAGCGAAGCGATGAGGTCCTATGGAAAGCAGACTAAGGATAGCGTAGAGGGTCCTCCAATAAAGAGATACATTTCCTGTGCCTGAGAGACACAATGTCTTCAGTAAGAGATCAAAGAAGAAAAGTGTACTACAAGGAGAAAGCGATGATGAGGAAAGAAAATCGTAACAGTTACCTTGTCGTCCGTGAAGCTGGGGTGCACCTCAATGGCTAATGAGAGAGTGGGGGTTTCCAGAACCGTGGAGAATAGGAAGAGTCTTTCTCATTCGGGTAGATATAGGGGGAAGGCTCATTGGGATCGGAGTATGGATTATGAGGATGAGGACAAGGACAACGAGAAAGGGGAGGCATTTCGGGAGATGGGTTGGGACATGGTTGGTGAAGGGATGGGTAGAAAGGTGGGCAGGACGTTTAGACAAGGTGATACTCACGAAGAGACCGACTTCTTGTAAACATTGCTTCTGTTTCCTAGAGAGAGTGGAGGCATTTATAAGCAGAGAGGATTTCTGCGGCATGATGAAGGTTAGATTCAGGTTCCCAAGTGTCTTCCGAATGCGGGTAACCTTTCCAGGAGGTCAGGAACTGTTTTCTGGACTGTGGACCCTTGTGACTGCGGATTACCTCAACTTCATATTCCTCCTCCTGGTTAATGATGTCAGGCGGTGGTTTTAGGAAGGGGGTGCCAAAGGCTTGTGTTGTTCAGTAGGGGGACAGCAGGGTTGCGTGAAAGGTGTTGTGGATGTGCCAAGAGGGCGGTAGTCGGAGTTTGTAGGAGACCGGTGATAGGACGTGGGTGATTTCAAATGAGCCGTAACGTTTGGGAGCTAATTTCCGTGATGGAAGTTTAAGGCGGAGGTTGGTCGCTTCGAGCCAGACTAAGTCTCCGACTTTCCATGTGGAGAAGCTGCGGAGGGATCAGGAGGAGATTACTTTTTGGGCGGATTCATGGGCAGCGAGGGCTTCTTTTCTATTTTCATCCAATGTCGTTAGGCGATCCTCTAGGGCTGGGATGAAGGTTTTCCCAAGCGGAGGGAATGTTCTGGGTTCGTAGCCATAGAGCAGAGAGAATGGGGATTTCTGGATGGAGGAATGAGGGGCAGAGTTGTGATGGAATTCCGCAGAGAATAGGGCACTTGACCAAGAGTGGGGGTTGTTGGTGCAGAAGATGCGTAAGTAGACTTTGAGCTCCTGATTTGTTCGTTCGGTTTGGCCATCTGTCTGCGGATGATAGGTGGATGTCATATTTTAATAGGCATGCAAGTTCCAGAGTGAAGGCTGAGGCAAACTGGGGGCCTCGATCAGAAATGATTGAGTTGTAGAGGCCAAACCGTTTGAAGACATTGTGGAAAAAAAGGAGGGCTACTCCAGCAGCATCAATGGTCTTTGAGCAGGGGAGGAGTACTACCCCCTTTGTAAGGCCATGGTCGACCACGACCATGATAGAATTGAAGGAGTTGGATGGTGGAAGATCAGTGATGAGGTCAACGGAGAGCTGGTGAAATGGCAGGAGGGACTTTGAAGCGATGGGTAGGAGGGGGGGGTGTGTGGGGTGTGTGTTGACCTTGCTTTGCTGGCATGTGGAGCATCCCATGATGAAATGTTTGACGAAGGTGGTGAGACCTGGCCACCAGAAATCTCGTTCAAGAATGGATTTGGTGCAAAAGATGCCCATGTGATCTGTGAGTGGGGAGGAGTAGATAGCGTGTAGCAGGGGGGATCGAGCAGATGGTGGGACATACATTCGTTGGCGAAAGAACAGGTGACCATTCTCAAAGGTCCAATCAGAGGCGAGGGATCGGGGGAATAGGGGGGATGACAAGGAGATTGCCTCCAGGGTGCACACAACCAGTGGGTCGGATGGTGTGGAGGATTTGATGAGGTCGGTGAGTGTGAGGTCAAGTGCGTTGATCACAAGGGGTTCGGGTATGATGGGGGAGTCGATGTTGTCGAGGGAGGTGTCTATGTGATCTCGTCAGGACAGGGCGTCTGCTGGCCCTATCTTGGTGCCGGGGGTTACCTTCCAGACAATATCGAAGTCTTGGAGAAAGAGCGCCCATCGGGCTTGTCGTCAAGAAAGTTTATGTGGGTCACGTAGATAGGAGAGGTTCTTGTGGTCGGTGATAATCGTGGTGGGGTGATTTGTGCCTTGCAGGTGATGGTGCCATTCAGAGAGGGTGAGGATGACCGCAAGGAGTTCGCGATCATAGATGTCATAGTTGCATTCGGCAGGGGCCAGGGTCTTAGAGAAGTAGGCTAGAGGGCGGAGATTGCCATTGGGGTCAGGTTGCATGAGGACTGCTCCGGTGGCGGACAGGGAGGCGTCGGTCATGATGGAGAATGGTTTCGAGGGGTCTGAAAGAGCGAGGACTGGGGCAGAACAGAGGGCAGAGATGAGGGATTGGAATGCCTTTTGCTGAAGGGGGGTCCAGTTCCAAGTCTCGTTTTTCTTGGTAAGGAAGACTAGGGGAGCAACGATGTTGGAGAAATTGGAAATGAATTTCCTGTAAAAGTTGGCGAACCCAATGAACAATCTGATGCCGGTGATGGTTGTGGGGGGTTTCCAGTCCTTGAGGGTGGCAAGTTTGTGGGGGTCCATTTGTACTTCTCCTTTCCCGATGACGAAGCCAAGGTATTCCATTGTCTGGGAGTCAAAGGAGCATTTGGATAGTTTGACTGAGAGGTTGTGCTCGCGTAATCGAAGGAGAACTCGTCGAGTGCGTTCATGATGGAGAGAGAGGGGGCCTTTGGTGCAGATGCCTAGATCGTCCATGTAGATCTTCAACCAGTGTTCCGCGATCATGTTGGCGAAGATGTGGTTCATGAATGACTGGAACGTGGAGGGGGCGTTGGAGAATCCAAAGAACATTACTGTAGGTTCAAAGAGCCCTAAGGGAGTAATAAAGGCCACTTTCCATTGATCTGATTTGCGAATTCGGATGTTGTTATATCCCCATCAGATGTCCATTTTGATGAAATGGTCAGCATCCTTCATATCCTCTAGGAGATCGGATATGAGGGGTAGGGGATAGACGTTCCAGATGGTGTGGGAGTTCAAGTAGCGATAGTCTTGGCAAGGACGGAGGGTCCCATCTTTCTTGGGAACAAAGAAGAAGGGGGAGGCTTGCGGGGACTTGGATGGAATGATGCAACCAGTTTTGAGATGTTCTTCGATGAATTCTCGGAGGGTTTCTTTTTCTTTGGGATTTAGTGAGTAGACTTTAGCAACTTTTGGGACGAAGGAGTCTTTGAGATCGATAGTGTGATCGAAGGGGCAATGGGCGGGTAGGACGTTGTGAGAGGATTCAGCAAAGACGTTTGTAAAGTCCTTACAGAATTCTGGGATGGTGATTTCAGGAGGTCTTGCTTTTAGGGCAATCTCGGTAGAGATGGTTAGTTTGTAAATCTCTTCTTCCTCCATCTCCTTCAAGGGAGGGTGCTCATGGAGAGTCCTCTCAACCCTCTGGGGAGATGTTGGGATGAAGAGAGTGCGATCTTTCCAGTCAACTTTGGGGTTCCACCTGGTTAGCCAGGGCATGCCTAAGATGATCTGGGGGGTTTTCTGTCGAAGGACGAAGAGGGTTTCGACTGAGGAGAAAGAGCCATGAGAAATGAGGGCTGTTGTGGTCCAGCGGATACTCCCTGACATGTTCAGAGTTCCGTCTACATTATAGGCTGAGATGGGGTGTGGAAGTTTCCTGAGGTGGAAGTTCCCTTGAGGTAGGAGGCGAGGGTCGATAAAATTTCTGGTTGCCCCGGAGTCGATGAGGGCGGAGGTTTCAATGCTTTGTACTTTGACATCCAAACGAAGAGTTCTATTCTTTGGTGATGCTACGAGTACATGGGTAGAATCTAGGGAAGGAGACATCGAGGCTGCTTCCTGTTACGCGTAGCGTACAATGGAGGGTTTGAGTGACGGGAGAGTCATCTACAGGCGATACTCACGAAGAGACCGACTTCTGTTAGAGACTTAGACTGAAGGAGTGAGCCTTAGAATCGCTAAGGTCACCAGTACTTTGAGGAACAAGGGAGGGACTCAGGAAGATACGCTAATATTGTGCATCTCACGAAGGAGGGTTCGAAGTGGCTGGGGTTGTCTACAGGCGATACTCACGAAGAGACTGACGCCTGATAGAGATTTGGGAGAGGAAAACAGCCCTTAGAATCGCTAAGGTTGCTGAGTTCAGAGAGACTGGGGGTGACTCATGAAGGTACGCTAGTATTGCGCAGATCAAGAATGGGGAATACATGGTAAACTACTGTGTATATATATATGTTTTACCATGTGGAGATAAGCAATGATAAGAGATAAGGCGACAGAAGAACACATGTGGAGATAAGCTGAGATAAGAGATAAGAGACAAGGCTAAAGAAGAACAGTAATGATAAGTACAAATGATAAGAGATAAGACGAGGGAGGAGACTGCGGGTACCAAGGGTGAGAGAGTGACAAAGGGGTATGCTAAGAGAGACAATGAAGGGGAGATAAGGCGGACGCAGGGTAGACCGAGTTGTGAAGGAGACGGAGATGGAGAGAAAGACCGGGCGCGGGGTAGACCGGGCCGTGAAGGAGACGATGATAGGAAAAGGATAGGAGTAGGAAGTCTACGAGGGGAGAAAAACCGTAACACTTCCCTTTTTAAAAATCCTTCACCTTTTGTATATTGGCAAACTGGATAGCATTTACTTCCTCTTTGTCCTCGTCATAGCACATTTTCAGGATGGAGAGGATTTCTGTCTCGTCCTTGCCAGAGGTGCGAAGGGAGTTTACATACTGTTGGAGGGGGGATGGCAAGGTGGGGGTGGGGGGTGTGGGCGATGGGAGGGGTGGGACGAGGGTGGTGGCCCATACGTTCTGAGGGTGACCTGTAGTTTTCTTGCAGCTGCGGGCATCGTGCCCGATGGTTCGACAATGGAAGTGTTACGCGAAGCATAGCAAAGGAGGTCTCAAGGGAAACGTTCGATTAGAGGCGATACTCACGAAGAGACTGACTTCTCTAAAGGACGGTTTTCTGAGAAACTAAGGATGAGACTTAGGACGAGACTAAGGATGATTCAAGATGTACGCTTTTATTGCGCAGATCAAGTATGAGAATACATCAAGGAAGAGTGCTAGGTTTTTATAGCTATTGGACCAATGCACGGACCATGGAAGGAGAAAGAACAATAGTGACTAATCAATAGGGAATCTGTTACGCGTAGCGTACAATGGAGGGCTCGAGAGATGTGAGAGTCGTCTACAGGCGATACTCATGAAGAGACCGACTTCTGTTAGAGACTTAGACTCTAGGAGTGAGCCTTAGAATCGCTAAGGTCACCAATACTTGGGGGACAAGGGAGAGACTCAAGAAGATATGCTAATATTGCGCAGATCAAGAATGAAGACAAGATACAGGGAAGGTGAGAACTATATACTGAGGGGACTTCGCACGCACGGACCAGGTAGAACTATGACACAACTAAGTACGAGAGAACTTAGTTAGGAGGAGAGAGTCCAGTGAGGGAACGGAGAGACGATGAAGTACTAAAGAAACCAAACCAAGGATAGTCTAGAAGGCCCTCCAATGAAGAGGTATACTTCCTGTGCCCGAGAGACATGATGTCTGCGGTAAGAGAGGAGGGAGGAGAAACATACTACTAGGAGAAAGCGATGATAGGGAAAGAAAATTGTAACAGAATCAGATGGAAGGATGAGGAACACTGGCTGACATAAGAGAATCAGCAGGGAGGGGTTAGTCCATAGAGACATTCATAGTGTAGCCATGATTGGTGACATGGAGACGAACTAGGAGAAGAGCGAAAGAGCTAACTATTACAAGGTATGCGTTAGAGAGACGTCTAGACGGTTGACGTCTCCAGTTAGTCCAACGGGAAAAGGAGGTTACTAACAGTATACGATGAAAAGGAAGGAAAACGGTAACATTACCCCCTTCGTACAATCGAGCTCCAGACTCGATAACCAAGCCCCAGTGGCTCCAAGGATTAATTGGATGATGAGGAGGGGCCAAAGATCGCCAGCTGCTGAGAAGGGGTAGCACGCTCAAATGTACAGTCGTCAACGATGTGCCCAGATTGAGAGCAAGTTCCACAGACCCTAGAGGGGCAGTATCGGTCACCATGTCCCCAGTGATGGCAGTAGTCGCATTGGATAGTAAGACATTCACGGGCAAGGTGGCCTGGTTCAAGGGTGTGACAGTTAGGGCATCGATAGGTGGGGCAGTCCTGTTGGTAATGACCCTGGCCAGAACAGTGAAAGCAACGAGTGGCATCAGTTGCTAGCAGCAGATGGAGTAGGTGGTGACAAGGGAGGACGTGGGTTGGGAAGGACAGGACATTACCCGAGGGGGTGGAGAAGACGGTGGGCATGAGCGGGGCATTTGCGATGAGTTCGTCAGAGGTAGAGCTAGATTCATCCTCGTCAGAGTCGACAGCAGTAGGGGTATCAGTGGGAGCGGGGAAGGAGAGACAAGATGAGAGTGAGAAGGAATGAGGGGGAGGTACCGGGAGAATGATAGGACAGGGACGGTTGAGCAGGAAATTGTCTATGGATAGGGTGTAATGGTTGCGTTGGTCCTGAGGAAGAGACATAAAAATTTTGCGAAAGGTGGGGTAGATGTCAAGAGGGGGAATAGATTCGATGTAGGTGTGGAAGCCATGATGGAAGAGGGCAAGGAGGACATTCTTAGTAACACCAGTGAGGGCGAAGTATGTGGCGTGGTCAGGGGAGGGGTTGGTCCAGATCATGCGAGCAATGCATGATACTCCATGGAATGCTTTGATGAGATCCTGTGTGGGGTAGTCATCGTTGAACATTTGGTCTTGTTTGATGATGAACAACAAAGCAGGGGTTTCTAGGACGTCAGCATAAAGCTCGAGTACAGCGTATTCCAGGAGGTAAGTAGGGTAAACATTGCGGGTACGAAGGGGGGAGATCCATCCGGCGAGGGGGGAGGTGGCGATGGCAGAGGTGAGGAAGGACATGGTTGATAGAGGGAGATTTCAGTTTGGGTGCAGGTAAGAGATACTCACGAAGAGACCGTCGATTACCAGCACCCAATTCACAGGTTATGGAGTTGTTTATAAGCATTCAGGAGGCAGGCAGAGTGTTGGAGATTAGTTTCAGGTTCCCAGGTATTTTTGGAGGATGGGTATCCTTTCCATGCGGTGAGGTATTTTAGCCTATTGGTGGGACCTTTGTGTGCTAAAATAGCTGTGACTTCGTATTCTTCCTCTTGGTTGATAAGGTCAGGTGGGGGGTTAGGGAAGCTGGGGCCGAAGGCGGCGGTGGTGTGATAGGGCGATAGCAAGGAGGCATGGAAGACGTCATGGATTTTCCAGGAACGGGGGAGGCGGAGTTGGTATGATAAGGGTGATAAGGTTTGGATGATTTCGAAGGGCCCTAATCTCTTTGGGGACAATTTCCTGGAAGGGTATCGCAGTCGGAGATTAGTGGTCTCGAGCCATACCTTATCTCCGACTTTCCATGGAGTGAACTTTCTCCAGGAACGAGATATCATTAATTTCTGGGAGATTTCGTGAGCTGCTAGGGCTTCTTTTCGGGCGGTGTTTAGAGTGGAGAGTCGTTCCTTGAGAGCAGGAATAAAGGTCTTTCCGAAGGGAGGGAAGGATCGGGGTTCATATCCGTATAGTAAGGAGAAAGGGGATTTCTTGGTGGAGGAGTGAGGAGCGGAGTTGTGGTGGAATTCGGCAGCGGATAGTAGGGAGGACCAAGAGTTGAAGTTGTTGGCACAGAAGACTCTCAAGAATATTTTGAGTTCTTGGTTGGTTTGTTCTGTTTGGCCATTGGTTTGGGGGTGGTAGGCAGAGGATAGGCGAACGTCATATTTGAGTAGTCTGGCAAGTTCGATGGCGAAGGCAGATGCAAATTGTGGCCCTCTGTCAGATATGACAGAGTCGTAAAGGCCAAATCGTTTGAAGACATTTTCGTAAAATAGGAGGGCTACTCCAGCGGCGTCGATGGTTTTGGAACAAGGGATGAAAATTACCCCCTTACTAAGGCCATGGTCGACCACGACCATGATTGAGTCATGACTGTCGGAGACAGGGAGGTCAGTGATGAGGTCTACAGACAACTGTTGGAAAGGGAGGGGAGAAGATGATGCAATTGGGGATAAGGGCGGTCGGGTGGGGTGGGTGTTGGGCTTAGTTTGTTGGCAAGTGGGACAACCGCGGATGAAGTGTTGCACGAAGGTGGAGAGTCCTGGCCACCAGAAATCTCACTCGAGGAGGGCTTGGGTGCAGAAGGTGCCCATATGGCCCGAGAGGGGGGATGAATGGATGGAATGGAGCAGGGAGGAGCATGCAGCTGGTGGTACATACATGCGATTTCGGTAGAAGAGGTGGCCATTATCAAGCGACCAATCAGCCAACGAGGAGCAGGGGAATAAGGGGGAGCCGGAGGAGAGAGCAGCGATGGCGTTGAGGACGAGGGGGTCATTGGCAGAGGAGGATTGAATGTGTTTGGCTAAGGAAAGATCTAAGGCGTTGATTACTACAGGGTCGGGGCAGATGGAGGAGTCGAGGTTATCAGATGTGGTGTCAATGATGTCACGTCGGGATAGTGCGTCAGCAGGGCCCATCTTGGAGCTGGGTGTGACTTTCCAGAGGATGTCAAAGTCCTGGAGGAGGAGTGCCCAGTGCGCTTGTCGATGAGATAGTTTTCAAGGGTCATGGATGTAGGAGAGGTTTTTGTGGTCCGTGATGAGGGTGATGGGGAGAGATGAGCCCTGGAGATACTGGCGCCATTCCATAAGAGCGAGGATAACCGCGAGGAGTTCTCGATTGTAGATGTCATAGTTTCGTTCTGCTGGGGAGAAAGTTTTGGAGAAGTAGGCGATGGGTTGGAGATCGCCGTTCATGTCATGTTGCATGAGGATTGCGCCCACAGCGAGAAGGGAAGCGTCGGTCATGACGGAGAAGGGTTTGGTGAGATCAGGGAGTGAGAGGACCAGGGCGTGACAGAAGGAGGAGATGAGGGTGGTGAATGCTCGTTGTTGAAGGGGTGACCAGAGCCAAGGTTGGTCTTTGCAGGTGAGTAAGGTAAGGGGGGCGACGGTGTTAGAGAAATTGGGGATGAATTTTCGATAGAAGTTGGCAAAGCCTATGAATGATCGGACACCTTTGGTGGAGGTGGGGGGTTTCCAATCACGGATGGCGACAAGTTTGAGGGGATCCATATGGAGCTTTCCTTGACCAATGATGAGTCCGAGATATTCCATTGTCAGTGTGTCAAAAGAACATTTCGTGATTTTTATGGATAGGTTATTTTCTCTTAGTCGTTGAAGAACTCGCTGAGTTCATTCATGGTGGAGGGAGAGGGTACCTTTGGTGTGAAGGCCAAGATCGTCCATGTAAATTTTAAGCCAGCGTTCGGTGATCATGTCGGCGAAGATGTGATTCATGAAGGCCTGGAAGGTGGATGGTGCGTTAGAAAAGCTGAAGAACATGCAAGTGGGTTCGAATAACCCCAAAGGGGTGATAAAGGTGGCTTTCCATTGGTCGGTTTCGCAGAGACGGATGTTGTTATATCCCCAGCGAATGTCCATTTTGGTGAAGTAATTGGCGTCCTTCATGTCGTCGATTAGGTCGGATATGAGAGGTAAAGGATAAGCGTTTCGGATGGTGTGGCTGTTGAGGTAATGATAATCCTGACATGGGCGAAGGGATCCATCCTTTTTGGGGATGAAGAAAAATGGAGAAGCTTGGGGGGATTTTGATGGAATGATACGACCAGTTTTAAGATGTTCATTGATGAACGATTGGAGAGCGATTTTTTCGGCTGGATTCAGGGAGTAGATTTTGGTGATTTTCGGGAGAAAGGTGTCTTTGAGGTCGATGGTGTGATCGAATGGGCGGTGAGGTGGCAGTTGGTTATGGGTGATTTCAGCGAAAACATCGGCGAAGTCTGCGCAGAATTTAGGGATTGGTACGTCTTTTTTTTGTTCGGAGGCGATGGCAAGTTCGGTAGAGATGGTAGTTTTGTTCACCGTTTCTTCGAGAAAACCATTCAGGGGAGGGTTCTCACGAAGAGACCTCTCGACCCTCTCAGGCGATCTGGAAGGGAAGGTGAGGGTTCGGGTTTGCCAGTTGATGGTGGGGTTCCAAGTGGTTAGCCAGGGGGTGCCCAGGATGATTTGAGGTTGTTTTTGCCAGAGGATGAACAGTTTCGTCGGGAAAGAAAGGGATCCGCAAGTAATTCGCGTTTCAGTGATCCAGTTGATCCTTCCAGAACAATTTTCTGACCCGTCTACGTTGAATGCGAGAATGGGAAATCGGAGTCGTTGGAGTGGGAATTTTCCTTTGGGGAGGATTCGGGGGTCTATGAAATTTCCGGTTGCCCCAGAATCGATCAGGGCGGTGGTGCTGACAGTTTGTTGCAAAGTTACTTTGAGATGTAGAGTCCTATTGTTTGGCAAAGCTACTAGTACATTTGGAGAAGTAGATGTCAGAGCTACTTCTCTGTTCAAAAATCCTTTACTTCTTGGATTTTCGCAATCGTTACTCCGTTTACCGCTTCTCCCAGACTTTCCTTGGGGTCTTCTTCATAGCACATTTTGAGGACAGAGAGGATTTCTTTTTCATCCTTCCCTCCAGTACGAAGCGAGTTGATATAGAGTCCTAACAGAGAACTTGATTTAGCGGTGGGGCAGGGGGGCAAGCGTTTTCGGTGGGGGTAGTGGTGGTGGTGGTGCGGACTTGGAAGGTCCTGGGTGTAGTGGTAGGGTTGTTGACTTTTCGGCAGTTTCTGGCGTCATGGCCAACAGTTCGACAGCAGAAGCATCTCCCTTCTTTTATGCATTTAGCTCACTCAGTGGGTGTGAGCTTAGTCAGGGTGGTGGTGGTATCGACTTCCATGGCATTGGGGTCTCGTGGGGTTCGCTGGTTGAAGGAAAAGGGGGTGGGGTTGGTGCCGACGTGGAGTGCCTGGATTCTCATTTTTTGGGCGTGAAAGGCTTTTGCCTTAGTTACCCAGTCTACTATGGTGGTGGGGACGGTTCCCATGGATAGGATCATAGTGGTGATTTGGTGGTCGAGTCTGAGGGCAAAATGGTCGATGAGGGTGGTCTCGTCGGTGATTCCAGACTTTCCTGCGAGATTTTGGAAGTCGGTGATGAACTGTTGAAATCTGTCGCTGGAACGAGAGATTTTCTGACAAAGTTTGGCGAGGTCTATGCGGGCCGAGGCCTGGATGTTGAAGGGGAAAAATGTGGTTTCGAAATCTGTGACAAATTCGGGGAATGTCTTGCCGGTGGTAATGGTTTGGTCAGCCATTTTGTCATACCAGGTTTCTGCAAAGGAGGCCCCTCGTCCCATAGGCATTTTGTTCAAGGTGGTCATGATTCGTTCAGGGTCTCCTGGGTAGAAAGCATGGTTGATCTGGAAATAGGCTTTCATAGCCTTCATCCATCGAGAGGCATCTGAGGGAAGGCCTGTGAAGTCTGCTGGGAGGGCAGCTTTGAGTTCTGAGGGCATGGTGGGCGAGGATGATCTGGACCAGTTGATTGGGGAGGGGGATCGGGATGAGGATATGCTAGGTTGACGAGGGGGTGGGCTGGATTGACGAGGGGGTGGGCTGGGTTGTTGAACTAGGGGGCGAGGGGGGGTTCTTCTCACGAAGGATGGATCTATTGGAGTTCTGCTAGATCCAGCTAGTCGTCGAGGGGATCGATAAACAGTGAGGTTGGGAAGATCAGAGTCTTCTTCTTTGGGTACTCGGTAGGACGTGTTGATAGTTTTTGGGTCCGACACCTGGGTAGGTGGGACCGAGGAGATACTTGATCTTTTGTTACATGAAGCGTAGCAAAGGAGGTCTCAAGGAAAACGTTCGATTAGAGGCGATACTCACGAAGAGACTGACTTCTCTAAAGGAAGGTTTTCTGAGAAACTAAGGATGAGACTTAGGACGAGACTAAGGATGATTCAAGATGTACGCTTTTATTGCGCAGATCAAGTATGAGAATACATCAAGGAAGAGTGCTAGGTTTTTATAGCTATTGGACCAATGCACGGACCATGGAAGGAGAAAGAACAATAGTGACTAATCAATAGGGAATCAGATGGAAGGATGAGGAACACTGGCTGACATAAGAGAATCAGCAGGGAGGGGTTAGTCCATAGAGACATTCATAGTGTAGCCATGATTGGCGACATGGAGACAAACTAGGAGAAGAGCAGAAGAGCTAACTATTACAAGGTATGTGTTAGAGAGACGTCTAGACGGTTGACGTCTCCAGTTAGTCCAACGGGAAAAGGAGGTTACTAACAGTATACGATGAAAAGGAAGGAAAATGGTAACAGGAAGCACCGTCCTTCTTTGATACATTTGGCTTGTTCAGTGGGGGTGAGTTTGGCTAGGGTGATGGTCAAGTCTACTTCCATGGCATTGGGGTCTCTGCTGGGGGTGCAATGGTTGTTAAAAGAGAAGGGAGAGGCGGTAGTTCCAGTGCGAAGGGCTTGGATCCTCATCTTCTGGGCATGGAAGGTTTTGGCTTTCGTTACCCAATCTGCAATGGTGGTGGGGACAGTTCCCATGGACAGGATCATGGTGGTGATTTGTTGGTCGAGTCCTAGGGCGAAGTGGTCGATGAGGGTGGCCTCATCCGTGATGTTGGACTTCCCTGTGAGATTCTGGAAGTCGGTGATGTATTGTTGGAATCCATCATGGGAATAGGAGATTTTCTGGCGTAGTTTGGCTAACTCCAGATGGGCGGTGGCTTTCACATCATATGGGAAGAAGGTAGTTTCGAAGTCTTTGGTGAAGTCAAGGAAGGTCTTCCCAGTGGTGACGTTGGGGTCAGCCATCTTGTCATACCATGCTTCTGCAAAGGATGCTCCCTGGCCTGTGGGCATCCTGTTGAGTGTGGTCATGATCTTTTCAGGGTCTCCAGAATAGAGACTAGCATTGATCTGGAAGTAAGCCTTCATGGCCTTCATCCACCAGGAGGCATCAGAGGAGGATCCAGTGAAGTTGGCAGGGAGAGCAGCTTTAAGTTCAGAGGGCATGGTTGGAGAGGGCGAGTGGGAGAGGTCGATTGGGCTGAATTGACGCGAGGGTGGGCTGGGTTGACGCGGGGGTGGGCTGGGTTGATGAGGGGGTTGACTAGACTGAGTGGGATTGCTTGGTCTTTGACCTTTGGGGGAAGGTGCGAAGGATGGGTCGAGGAGTGGGATCCAGCTGGATCCAGTGATTCGTCTGGAGGGTGTGCGGTACTGGGTGAGGTCAGGGAGTTCAGAGTCGCTATCTCCTGGGGCTTTGAACGACATGATGGGATTGGGATGGGTTCTTCACCTGAGAAGGTGGGACCAAGATTATTCTTGATCTTTTGTTACGCGTAGCGTACTAAGGAGGGCTCGAGGGTGATGGGAAGTCATTGACAGGCGATGCTCACGAAGAGACCGACTTCTGACTGAGACTTAAGACAAGAGAATGGACCTTAGAGTCGCTAAGGTGATTGGGGCTAAGGGGGGGCAGAAGTGACTCAGGAAGATACGCTAGTATTGCGCAGATCAAGAATAGGGAAAGGTGATACAGGAATGGCGAGGAGCTATATACTAGGGAGACTTCCCACACACGGACCAGGTAAGACAAGTGAATGTCAGGAACACGACTAAGTATGAGAGAACTTAGTTAGGAGGGGAAGGTCCAAGCGTGAATGGAATGACGAAGTTCTAAGGAAAACAGACTAAGGATAGAGCTGAGGGTCCTCCTATGAAGAGGTACACCTCCTGTGCCTGAGAGATACGATGTCCTCGGTAAGAAACAAGAGAAGTGAAACGTACTAATAAGAGGAAGCGATGATGAGGAAAGAAAATCGTAACACCTAGTACTACTGAACCCTCTAACTCAATGGTCTGTGCTTGTAGTTTAGTAGTATAAAGGCATAGGTAGAATCATGTATATTCCTCATTCTTGAAATAGTTATTCATTCATCATGACCTTGAGCTCTTCGCTTGAGTTTGCTTTGATAGTCCTAACACTGAGATTTGTGATGCTACCAGGTGGTTTTTGAGCAGATGGGATCGTTGGATGTGAGGGATCAGGTCATTGTTGGGGGAGGGCGGTTAGCATACTGAGCAACGGCCTTAGGTTAAGTCTCTGTGCTTGAGCAAGTCCTCTTAATTCTTTTGTCAAGATTGAGTAGATAATAAAAGAGGCATCCTTATAGTGATCATCAGAATATTAGGTCCATTTGCTCTGGATTCAAAGAGTACACCATTATAAAATCAAGCTTAGTCCGAAAAACAAGACCTATGTAGTACCGCCGCGTAGGGAATGGGAACCTGACCCACATCTGTATCCGTAATTAAGACCTGTACCCGCCATGGCGGATAGGGGTTTTAATACAATCGTCCCAAGTGCACCCCTTCCCGTTACGGGAATCCTGTAGCCGCAGCGGGGTATACCCGTAGGTAACGGGTGAGATTGACGAACGCACGAGGTATCTTTTTGACATTTTTTTCTACTCATATATATGTGTGTGCATCATACGTACCGAAAAACTACATGCTGTGCCCGTACCCCGGGAAATCCTGGGGTCACGCTCGGTTACCGGATATGGCAGGCACAGCGGCGGTCTGCCAGGTGCTTAACATCGGTTTTTCTAAGCGCTCATTGGGCTGGGGCAGCCTGTTTTGGAAGGACCCTTAATTCCCTTTTTCGCCGACCTGTCCTCCAATCACGGCTCTCAAATGACCTACGAAAGTGTGGTCAAGCGGTAACGTCATATAGTG